>CAJVPT010006244.1:0-11253 GCA_910592055.1 Acaulospora colombiana
ATAAATGAAGACAAGCTTCAAGTTGTTTTAATGAAAGTATAAAGACTTTATTAGCAAGGAAGTATAAAACTTCTTATGAACATCTTTTTTATACAGTATATAGTTAGAGAATCAATGAAAAGAGTTTTTATATTATTTTTAATATCTATTTTTAGAATATACTATCAATTAATATAGAATTCAATTAAATTTAACCAAAATGAAAAAGGTAAAGAACTTTACTATATTTACTAATACTACTGAACTAAGAGAATTTATTAAACTAGTATTTTATTATTGCTACTTTATATTAAGTTTTGCTACTATAACTGAGTCAATAAATAAGTTCTTGAAAAAAAATATATCATATTTTTGAAATAAAAATATCAATCAGCATTTAAGTAACTTAAGAAAAATTAACTACTACATCAATCTTGACCTATCCAGATTTCTTTAAGCCTTTCTTCTTATATACTAATGTTTCTTACAAAAGATTAAAAACTGTTTTAGCTTAATAAGATAAGCAAGATAATGAATATGTGATAGCTTATACAAGCTGAAGTCTTATAGAATCTGAACTAATTATTAAAAGTTTCAAGATTTAAAAAAAATTAAAATTAATAACTCTATATTAAGCTAAAAAACTGATATCTTTATTACTAATAGTGATTTCTTTTCTAATATATAGTAGTTTTTTTTATTTTTCTAAATAATTTTGCTTACTCATTCTAAATTGATTTTAAATTTTCTATTATATTAGATTTTCAATAAATTAATTAGTTAAAGATTAGAATTAATTACTTTATAGTTAGTTTTTTTTTTTAAAAAAAACTGTAACTGGTATTAGATATAGGCTCTTTATTAATAATTAAATCTTAAGTATAATATTAATAATCTTATATATATATATGTATATTAATGATAACCTATTGTAACTTGTCCTAGACAGATTTGCTTGAAATCCTTCAAGTAAGAGGATATGCATATTTAGGGACCAAATGGTTGATAACAGTCATTAATGGCAATATTGATATAGTTAGCTAATTTTGTTAATAATAAACTATACTACTATGTTAACTTACAGTATATACTGGTGTCAAATTCTTAAGGATTATTTTAACCACTCAAATACCTTAATACTTTCACTTAAATCTCAAAAGGAATTTCTATCCTCTTTGTTACAACCTGTAGTATTACAGACAAGTCCTACTTGATAGGTTCTTCATTTAAGCAAGTAAAATATTCTAAGTTAAGATGGACAGATTCCAGAGTCTGCTGGTACAGTTTGAGGTAGAAATGTTCAAACAATCATCACAGTTCTAAAAGTGGAATTCTAAAGTCTGCTGGTATAGTTTGGGGTTAGGGATGTGTTCGAATGGTTATCATAGTTCTAAAAGTGAGGTCCTGGGATTTGTTTCTTGTTCAGTTCAAAAGAGTTAGATTGGGAGTAATTTGTATAACCAGACCAGAGGCCTTTCTTTATACAATTCTTATAGTAGATCCTTTTTAGCCTAGTGATTAATAGGGAGGCAAGAAGTCCTATCTTCATGCAACCTGGTTATTTTTCTCATATGATCCTCATGTGATATTGAACTATGAACCTTGTGATTGTGATCTGGGAGCATTATTACTGTGCTATAGACCTATAGGTCTAATTACTTTATAGTTAGTAAAAATATAAATAAGAATATATATAATATATGATATACAGTATAATAAGTATATTTTTTAAGAACTATAAATAAAAACTCTTTCCATTGCAAATAAATTTTTAAAATTTTCTTTTATAGTAATTTTTTGAAAAAAGAGTTTTTATTTTTTTATACAAGAATAAGTCCCAGAAAATATAATCAATTATTTTTAGGAATAAAATCTACTTTGTAACAATAAGAAAAGAGTTTTACTTAATATAAAAGACAAATATCCCTAGATCATTTTTACTTTAAAAAAGAAGAAAAAACAAAAATAAGCTAATTTACAATAGTCTTCTTGAGATTTAACTTCAATTCCACAAAGCTCTTGGTCCAGTCAATATAAATTAATATTTTTCTAGGCACTAAGAGAAGTTTCAAAAGCAATAGATTATTCCAATAAATAAGTATAACCTCAAGACTAACTGAAATCCAAGAGAATGTTCAAGTTTCTTTAATCTAACAGTTAAAAGATCACAATAACACAACAACGTCAGATCAACTAATTTATATCATGCAAATATGAATATATTAACTTTTCACCTGCTTAATATATATTAAAGCAAGCAGATCAATCTATTATAAAACAATGAGACATAACAGATCAATAAACTAGAATATACAGTATATAATTAATTAACAAAACAAGATCAACAATTAATTATAGCCAGTTACATATTAATAAACAAATACCGGACATATAAACACATAGAAGCCACATTTAATAAACTCCCTATAGCAATTTATTGCCATATACTGTATATCAAATAGAAAAATTATTTCATAATAGTATTTATTCAATTACATGATTAAAAAGACACTTATATAATAACAATATATGTTAATTAATTTGTGTCATGTGACAACATATCAATAAAAGAATAAACAATAATTAGGATCCTAGAGAGAAGAGAAAAAGAGCTATTGAAAGTATTGAAAAAAGTAATTTTTTATCAAGATCCTTAGCAAGTATTTTGAGAAACAAGAATAATATAGTATGAGCTGAGATCAATAGCAATCAATCAACTTATATTTCTGCTAAGTCCATATATGTTTTCTACTAAATAATATTATTGCCAATCTGTTAAGGATAGATTTATTGATGCTGGTAAAAGAACATATGCTGTGACAATATATTTTTACTTTTTGAGAAAAGAAACAATGTAAAAAAGAAGATTTGGAAGCATCTATACTGAAAAAAAAATGTATAATATGTTAAGCAAGCCAATAATACAGGCATCAAGCTCTAACCAAGTTGAAATTACAATAATAAAAGCATCTCAATAGAAGTTTAATCAACTTCTACAAAACTTGAAGAAGCCTACTCTATTAAGGAAGTTATAATAGAGAATAGAATAATGGTAGAACAAATAGAAACAGAAGTGTTAAAAAAACAGTATAGAGAAGCTATATTATAAACATTATATCTTATAATATAAGAAATAGGATTTAAAGGACAACAGTAAATTCATTCTTCATAAAATAACAGAGATCAATCAAGGTGAAGTACTCTAAATCATATTGTCAAGTGAAAATAGGAAAGAAAGAATTATGTATCTCAAAAGAGCTCTAAAAATATTTAAGAGAATAAATCCCTTCAAAACAGAATTCATTAATGGCTACCATTGGATTATATTTGACTTTGATAAAGAAAAAAATGTAATAAGATGTCTGGAAACTATTAACAAAAAAGAAGCTGAGAACTTTACACTTAGAAAAATGGACAAAAATGTAAGCACATGACCAGCTTTCCAAAAGTATACCCAGAACAAAAAGTTTTTCAAGCCAGAAAGCTTTCTATTAATCAAAAATAGATTAAAATATATTATATTGATGGATGCAGATCATAAGTTTGGCAAATATAAGATTAAACAAACAATAGAATAATTTGATAATATTATCAATATTTATAAATATAGAACATCTTTCTATCAAAAAAGGTTCTGAGTTCACTTTTATGTTTATTAAAAATATATTAACTTGGATAAATAATGGATGATCAAGATAAAATCCAATTAAGTATAGTCTATGATAGTTTACAGAAACAAAATAATCAAGAAATTACTTAGCTTATAAAAGAGAGAAATAGATACTCCTTAAGACTTTATGGAGTTGATGGATTATTTACAAAATCTATAAAAGAAGCCTTAAATTACATGAAGGCCAAGGCCTTTTATATATCAAAAAACAAAATCACCTTGATATCAAAAAACTATATAGTAGTATACTTTAAGAATTAAAAAGATTCAAGGAAGACACTTCAGTATCAAATAAAGATCAACAATTAAGGGCTAGGATAAAGTACAAAGAAATATTATTATTATAAAGTATTAACCAATCTGGCTATATTAGGCAATATATATATAATGATTAAAGAAGTAAGGGGACAAGATTGCAAAAGCTGAGATAGAACAAGTGGAGATAAAGAAAGTAATAAAGTTATTATGATAATCGAAAAAGAAGTTATACTGGAATCAAGACTTAGAAGTAACAATAGTTAATCAGAAAACAGAAGAAGTACAATGAGGTTTATACTATCAATAACTGGTAGCCATAGGGAGCCAATAGGAAGACAGAAATATCAGGAAGTAAACCAGGCCCCATATTAGGTTTCACAATATTTCTCAAAAACAAATGATAAAGTTTTGGATACCATGTGATATCAAAGATAAACAACAAGATGGAAAAAAAAACTTAAGATCAACTGCAAAACAAGAATCAAAGGTAGCACAGCTAAATAAAATATTAAAAAAGCTTAATAAATAACTAAACAAACTAAGAAAGGTCTACTTAAAAGAAAAGTCAACTGCTTCTAAAAAAGCATACTAGTCCAACTACAGAAAAAAAAAGAAATGTCAGCTTACCATTTCCAAGTCCAAAATATAAAACAATTGCAAAGTGTAACAAATAGAGAAGAACAATAGTAGGTTGTAGCAAAGTGATCAAGATTTTGATATCTTCCTATAAATAGAAAAAGATAAATTTCTAGAGAAAAATGAAGAGAACTAATAGAAAGAAATAAAAATAAAAGCAAAAATAAAGAGGAAGATATACAGAAAATAATAATTAGAATAGAGACATACAATATTAGAGGTATTATTAATAGTACAACCCAGTATAGTCTTGTAAAAAAAAATACAAGAACAAGATATTGGAATAATAGAATTGTGTAAAATAAAAATAATCAATACAAAGACAAAATAAGCCCCCTAGAATCAAATAACCTTCAATCATTTTTATAGTACCAATAAAGATATTCCATATAGTACAGGGATTAGTCTCTTGATAAGAAAAGATCTTAAAAAAAAGGTAGTTTTGATAAAAGAGACAAAAGGACATATGATAGTAGTTAATATACTTATAAAATAAAACAAAATGTGTATTATCCAGATCTATATTCTTTCAGACAAATAGTGAAGCAAGAAGATGTAGAAAAGAATACAAAACTTAATTAAAGAAAAGAATAGATAAGGTTTTATATAATAGTAATAGAAGTCTTTAATGCTATATACAATCCTAAAAAAGACAAGATATTAATATCTAAAGCTAAATTTGGATCATCTTGATATTCAAAAAACTCATTGTTCAATTTTTTAGATGAGTGATCCTTTCTTGATATATAGGTTATATAGAAAGGAAAAGATATAATTCCAACAAGATATGATACTATTAGCAGTAATTGGATGGATTATATATAGATATCTCAAAGCCTTACAAACTATTCAATACTCAGATTTGACAACTAAATATGAAGAAAACAATAGAAAGTGATCATACTATACTAATGCTGACAATATATAATACTAATTTCTTTACAAGAAATATTAAAAACAAGCTTTTCACAAAGAGTGAACAAAGAATCAATATAAAAGTATTAACACCTAAACAGTAGAAGGCATTCAGTAGAAGTTTGAATCACAAACTCAAAATGGCAATGGATCTATTACTTAAAGAAGAGTCTAAAAAAAGTAAAAGATAAGCTCAAGCAAACAAGATCTGGAAGATATTTAAAGAACAAATATGTAGAGCAGTACATATTAAGCATGCGATCAAGAAACTATTTGCTTTTTAGAAAAAACATAATAAGTATTGGCCGGAATTCATCAAGTATCAGAGGGCCCTTTAGCTATTTGCATTTCTTAAGAAGACAAAAAGTATATACAGTATAATCCAATCAAATTATGAGTTCTTAATATGGCAATTAAAAAATACAACACTATATTCAGTCCTAATTATCAGATTGAAAACTATTGTATCCAAATATAACATTTCTCAAATTCTATGAAAACTCTTAGAAAAGGATATACAGGATACAATAGAAGGCCTAAAACTCAATTGTCAAAACACAAAGATAAAAAAAAAACAAGGGATACTATCAAAAGAGTCTTGAAACAAAGATATGAGGACTTATGTAACAATTAAAGGAGAATCGTGAACTTCTTGACTGACAGAGAATAGGTCAAAATAACATTGGACAAAATCAAGATTAAAGATAGAGAAAAGGAATATATAAATATCAAGAAGAGAGAAATTGAAAGGGAAATAAAGAAATATTATTATAAGATACTCAGAAAATAAAATATCAATTTTGATAGCCTTACAAAAGATTGGAAAGAAGAATACAGTCCTAAAGACTATATTAAAAAAGATGGTACAAAGATTTACTGTAGCCAATCTCCTAAAAAAAACTACATGAAATGCTTTAAGAACTTTTCATTAATAAAGTCTAGGGAGATCACAAATCAACTATGAAATGTTAAAAAAACTGGATCAAGAAGGAAAAGAATATTCGAGAAAAATGCTTAACTGTTTTCTAAGGTGAAAAGTTATTTCAATAAAATAGAAGCAAAGTCATATATATCCTATAGCAAAGTCAAAACCATGGAGATGTGAACTTTTCAACACTAGACCAATAGTATTGCTAGAGGTCACACAAAAATGCTTCATCAAGATTCTCACAAATAGATTGGAAAATATCTGCAAGATCAACAATTTCCTTAGAGGATCTAATTATATAGGATTACTGGAAGAAAATATAGTAGAACCAATTCAAATTCTCAATAACATTTGTAAGAAAGCAAGTAAAAATAAAAAGGAGTTATATATACTTTTTTAAAATACAGCAAAATCATATGATACTATTAACCTAAATATATTAATCAAGGCAATAAATAGAATCAAGGTATTAAAAGGCTTTATTCAAATCATAATAAGTTTATTTTAAAATTGAGAATTTAGGGTCATATTTAAAAAAAATCTAACTGAGATAATTATAGTAGAAGATGTGATTGACCAAGAAGAAACTATTTCATCATTAATGTGCGAGCTATTCTATAATCCTTTATTGTGCAATATTCAGAATAATGTAACAAAAGACTACAAAATGCTAATGACTTGGGGCTCAGAGTTAAAGGGAAATACTGGAAAAAAACTAAAGTCAAGACACATAGCTATCGTATTAATAGATAATACAATATAAGTAGCAAGATCCAAAGAGAAAATGGAAAAAATTTTGAAAGAAGCAAAGATCTTTTATAGAACAAAAGATTTACAAATTAATAGTCGCAAATCAATATTAATTACTATTAATAATCCCAACCAATATCTAAAAGAGGTCCAAGTAGAGATTAATAGAGAAGTAGTTAGAGAATTGGATAGAGCTAAATAGACAAGATTTCTGAGAATCTGAATAGGTAAACAGAAATCTACTATTAAGCTTAAAAAATGGATACTTGAAAAAATCAATATGAATATCAAGTTCCTAAAAAACAAAAGATTAACTGACAAGCAAGCACTTTATATTTTGAACAGAGTCCTAATATCTAGAATCAAATTCAGAATGCAGTATAGTGTACTATCCAAATAAATTTGTAATACTCTAACAATAATATATAAAAAGCTGTTCAAAAATAAGGCTACATTATGTTGATTCATATTTAATAGTATAGTATACCATTCTAGGATTTACAATTTAGAGAGTATTTGAATGTTGCAAAAAGAAAGTCAGATAATAGGGTTGTACAATAGATTAAATGACTTAGGGTCAGCTAAAATCATAACAATTATCAGGTTAAAACAATTATAGGTTAAATATTGAGAATCTCTCAACCTGCTCACATGGAACTTACTAATTATCTTTCAAAAAGGGACAACTTTGTATTATAAGTACTAAAACTGATCAAATATATGGAGATAGATTTTTATAGCTGGAAGTGAAGTAATGTTTTCAATTAGAGTATTGGAAATAGTCCAATTAAAATTATTTGATAACAAATAAATATAGTAAAACTATTTTATCACTCAAACACAATAAGTTAATGTACATGGATCAGCTTATAAACTATAAAACTAAAGAAGTATAGAACCGACAAATGCTCAACATTTATAAAAGACAAGTAAGAGATCTATTCTAGAATGGTACTTGCTAATAACAAGGGAAATAAGAAAAAACAAGCTAGAATAGCTCATAAGATCTTGAAAAAAAGATTGGTTAAATTGAAGTTCAAAACATCCAGTACTCAATCTCAATCGCAATAAAAGACAAAAACTTAGGATAATTATCAAGAGCAATAATTGGTAGCAACAACTTGTTTGGGGAAAGTTAATTCTAAGTAACAATAAAAGATATATTAAAATAGATTATTTCAAATGTAATAGCTTTAAGAAAAATTTAAAATCAAATCTGATATGATGTCAGGGTTGCTCAAAAAGAATCAAGGCTAAAAACTGATGCATAATAGAATTAAACATAAAACAAATATATACAGTTTCTTATTTTAATGTTAAGAAATCTACAAAAAGAGCTTAACTTTTAGAAATCCCTTGTTCAAAGGTAGCCCTAGAGGAAACACTAAGGAAAACAATTCATATAGATTTAGTAATTACATAATATAATAGAAAGTAATTAAAAAAAGTAGAAATAGAGAACTGTGAGAAAAAGCTCATTAAAGAGAATATTAAAAAAGGCATGTATTAAACTTATCTAATTGAAATATTCAGGTGTAACAAAAAGAATAATAGCAATAATACAATGACCTTTTACTTTAATAGATTTCTTGTTAATCACGGAAATGAAAATATAATAATAGGTATAGTATGGATACAAATTGGAAAAGCAGGAAGGAAAAACAAGTTTTAAGCAGGGTTAGCTGATTGACTTTTATCTATGAGAGCAAAACTAGTAGCAATAGTTACTATACTACTAGTAGTACCAGTTAATAGCAAGGTTAAGATATATACTAACAATCAAGTCTATATCTTCAAATAAAAAACTAAAAAAGGAAGAATTCCCAAAAAATCCACTAAAAAAACAAAATTGATCCTTGTTGGTATAAATGTTAAATTTGATAAAGAAAAAAAAATAGATCTAAATCTTATCAAGATTAAAATATACTTTAATATTTAATACAATAAGGAAGCAGATACTTTAGTCAAATAGACATTAAAGTTTTTAATAATAGAATGGCAAGATCTGATCTTACATAAAATTATTACTGAAATAAAATAGCAAGATATAGTGTTGAATGCTTCAATAAGGCAGTTTGTTAAAAAAACTAATATCAAAATAATAATATATCAATAGATAATTCAAAATAGAATAGACAAAAAGTGGATCATCAAATTCAAGACCAATATGGTACATATAGAACCTAGTTTGAAAATAAATAAATAATAGACACATATGGAATAACTTTTTCAAAGGATTATAAAGAAAAAGCTTTCTTGTTAAGATGACCAGTGACAAGCTATCCACATCAACAAAGCTAGCCACAAGAAGACTAGACTTATATAAGCAAGTGAAATGTTTCATATATGAATAGTAAGAAGAGACTATAGAATACTTGCTAGAATGTCTAGTATACAAAACTCAGTGGCAAGAAGCCTGGCAAAAGAATATGGAAGATATAATACAAGGTTTCAATAAACTCCTGGCAGATAGAAAAAAGAAGTCAAAAGAAAAAGAAATAAGTTTGATAGTGGATGATAGAATGAAATGAGGAAAAATGAATTAGAAAATAGTTTGATTGATAGAAAGGATCACAAACACTGATCAAGATAAACTGTACTTAACTTCTGTATGAAACTGATCGAAAAAGATTTAATAGCTAAGATAGCAGATTTGAAGTACTATAGAAAGAGAATAGATAAAGAAGCAAAAAAATGAATAATTAAAATATAGAAGAAAACACTTAATTACTTCAAAAAAAAAATTTGAAATGTCAGATATAAGAAGGTAATAGAGTAGAAACAGATACTAGGAATTGATAAAGGTGACAAGATTAAAAGGCTGATATAACTATAGAGCCTAAAAAACAGAGCCAAGGTATCAGAAAATTGGTTATATCAAGTATCATTAAAGAAAGAAGAATTAGAAAACATGATGCTCAAATAGGTCCTGCGAAATGGAGTAAAGTATGGGATAAAATAGTTAAATTTTAATCTTTATCAGAACTCAAAAGAGTAATCTGTAAGCAATAATGTTAGAAGTTGGAAGGGTATTTATCTAAACTTTTAACGAAGTGATAAATTACTTCCAAAGTTGTATTTAGAAAGGTAAAACAACTAAAATGAGTGTGTTGGTTAAAGAATTAGCTTTAGTATCTCATTTTATATAGTATATATAATTTACAAATATTTAATAATGCATATGTAACTAGCTTGACAGAGAAAAAAAAAATTAAGTATATTTCTTAAGTTTTATAAAAACTTTGAATTTATTATACAGTAAGTTATGATTTATAGTATATAAATAAATATTATATAGCCTATAGTTTTTTTTTTTTGAAAGTATTATGGCTATAGAAATAAATATTTTTTCTATTAAAATAAAAATTAAAAACTTATTTTATTTATGATAGATATAATTATTTTTATTTCAAAAGTATTTCAAGATTTTTTTATTCTAATTTAAATAATTTTTTATTTTTATATAATATATAAGACTATTAAACTTATATTCCTTTTTTAAATATGCTTAATATTATAAATAAATTATAATTATTAGAATTATTAAAAAGATATATCTCTTTTTTTAAAGAATTGCCAAATCAAGTTAATAACAAGATAGTTTAGAAAGATCTAAATATAGAGTTTTTAATTTTTTATATAAATAATAATAAAAATTTAATTTAATCAAATACTTTTAGATTACAAGTTATTTAATGAATTTATTAAAAGTTTAGATTTTAAAAAATTTAGTAATATAAAAAAATTTTTTTTTTTATAATATTGACCTAGCCTTGTTTTGTTTGTATTTATACATTATTATTATATAGAAGTTTTCTAAGATATACTATCAGTCTACTACCAAATAAAACTCAATAGAAATAATCTCTTTTAAGAGGAACTCACCTTATAGCTTATAGCCACCCCTTTAGTGGGAACTAATTTGTCAAGGCTGGGCTAGTACTAAAATAAATTTTGAGTATATAAAAGTTGTCTATTATATTTGTTATTCATTGAGTTATAAATTCATTGTTATAATTTTTATTAGTGATATATCAGTACATTAATATATAACAACTGTCTTGGCTTAATCACTTATATTACTCTTTTGTATAGATAAACAATGTATATACTAACA
>CAJVPT010006245.1:0-11252 GCA_910592055.1 Acaulospora colombiana
TTGCTGGCTCAGCCTCCAGTTGGACTTTATTAAACTTTTACTTTGATATTACATTGTATTATCTGTTTCAAAGTTAATTAAATTTCACAAACTATATTAGCATGTATGTTAAGATTTTTAGAAAAAGATATCTTCTGGTTCAGATCTCCAGCGGACCTCTATGACCTGTTGCCCTCCTTTCAGGAAACTAACTTGTCTAGACTGAGTTAGTGCTATTTTCTTTATTTTTTAAAGTGAAGAGGAATTTAAAGGTTTTCTGTTTTTTTCAATCTAAATTGGTTATGTCTTTTGTCTCCAGATACAGCCCCTTGATGTATCTTGGCTCCACCTGCTCTTTGCTTTCTTATCTGCTCTTGTTATCCCCTGGGATGTTTCCCACTTGTTTATGGCTTTGCATCTCTGTTTCCAGGTGTATCTTATGGTTTCCTGGAGTTCGTCAAAGCATTCTATAAGGGTTGGTTTGACTTTCTTCTTGAAAATTCTTGCCCAGTTGCATATTAGTTTTACTATATCACACGGGACTAAGCTTCTGACTGTTATTTGGATCCAAAGATTGATAGTTTCTTTCTTGACCCTTGTGACCCATTCCTGTACCTGATACTTGCTTCATTTTTCCCTACTCTGGAGAAAACATGCAATTGTCTCTATCATGTGGCTGCACAACTCGAAGTCATTTTCGCTACATGTATATATGTGCATTAGGTCTTCCACTGCTGCCTTGCACCTGACACATTGTTTAGATTTGTATAGGTCAGCCCTTTGTTTATGAAGCTTAGACATAGTTGGAAGTTCTTGACTCCAGGATTTTAACATAAAAGTTTTTTGTTTATGATTCTCAGTGCTCATGTCTCCTGTCAAAATCTTTTTTGATCTCAGAAAATCTACTGTTGCTTTCTAATCTATTGCATCGCAGTATTGGTCAATGTCACAGTTTCTTTCTAAATAGCACCATTCTATGATCTGTTCATTTTAGAAATGGTTTCGAACTGCTTCTCTGCTGTTGTAGTTTGTTACCTGGCTTTTATACCAGAGTTCAAGTCCATTTTTGTTATTGGAGGTGATGTCTAATTTGGTCGTTTGCCACTTTAGCCTTGTATGTTTAGCCTTTAAGCCCACCTTGCTGTATATGTATGTCCTATTTCTTCTGATCTTTTCTACCTGGAGTTTGAGATTCTTAGAGCGAACTAGGTCTTTTGTATGCTTTACCAACTGTGCTATTTTACTTCTATTTTTTGTGACCATTAAGGCTGTTATAATCATCTGGCTGTCTGTGTGAATTGTTACTTCCATTTTTGCTAGGAGAGTAGCTAGTATGATCGTAACTGCGTTTAGTTCTGCCTTGTTTGGTGTTGTTTTTTGAAGAACTTTGAGTGCTGTTATCTCTGTCTTGTCCCCTGTCAGGAGATTGGTCATGTGAAATGTGAGAGTGTAAAAGTTCTTATAACAGCTTGCATCTGTTGTAATTTTGACTTTTTTCCAACTTTCCATGCTTTGTTGCAAATGTCTGAGCTTATTTAGGCTAGTGCTGTCCTTAATTCATCAATCCAACTCATCTGTTTGCGTGGAAGTCGTGATGTAAATGTCCTTCAGTTTGGTCATAGGATTGTTCTTATGTTGGATGAGCCTTGCCTTAATGCTGTCTGAAGATGCAAGCAAATTGGTTAACTTGCATGTTCTTCCGTTTTTTGCCACTTGTTTACTGTTCCCAGTAACTGCTATTGTATCTTTGCTTGGGATATTTATTATGCAGATGCTCTCTTCATGCTTATATTGTTATCACACCCCTCACATGTCTTTAAATATAGTGCCAAGCTATTTATAATATAATGCCTTGCTATCATCATTTTGTATCTTTCTTTTTAATTTTCCTTACCATCAACTCTTTCTCTCCAGTTTCTTTCAAAGTCACTATCCATATGAATTTATTCTTTTTCAGACATCTGCTGCTCATCTTATTGGCCCAGGTTATGCAGTATAAGAGGTTCGTACCAGGGTGAAGATTGGTTAGCCTTGTTGTATAATCTGGATGTAGGGTTCTTGTAGTAAGCTTGTTAATGATGTCTTTGTAAAAATGAGGTTGTCTTCTTTGCGCTCTTTGCCCAATAATCTGGCATACTTGTGGCCAGCTAATAGTTTTAATCTTACTCTGGTTGGTGAATTGCTCAGCCCATCTTAGGCTATTTGTTCTGAGTTTGTTCCTGTGTTTCTCGAATCAATATGGGCCCATGAGTGTTTCTAAGGGAATTAGTCCAGATTCTGATGCCTTATGTGTATGCTTCACCTTTCTGAAAGAGAAGCCTTGCTTTTGTGTATTGATAAGTATGTCTTGTAGAAAGTTGGTGCCCATTGAATATATCTTTGGACATTTTTCCAGAATATCTGTATCTAACCATGATGCCTATTGGAGATTTATTATCCTCTCCCTGCATAATCATTTTGTATAGTTGGTTGCTGAGTGCAGCTTTTCAATTAATGTAATGTGTTTCTGAAGCATGTGTACCTTGAGGTTGAAGATATTGTATCTCAAATTACTGTGGAAAATACAGTTAGGTGCTGATATTGTGAAGCCTGCCTTGTGTTTAAAGATCCTCCCGAGCTTCCTGTTGATATTGTCGACTTTGGAATCAGAGAGATAAAGGTTTTGTACCAGATATTCTATCTTTGGCATGATTATATGATTAAGTAGGTATTGGGCTTGCTTGTCTGTTACTCTTTTCAACAATAAGTGGCTGGCAAGGTTCGATGTTATTTGACTGACCAAGTCTGTTTGATGTTTCTTTTTTCCATCCTGATTGAACCACACTTCTAAGTATCTGACTGCCCCCTGGGCAGCTCTGATCATATTTTGCTTAAAAGTTATTTCAGACTCTCTTTTCTTGTTAATTATAAGAAGCTCCAACTTCTTCGGATTGACTTTATCTTGCACAAGGCTGTAAAATGAGCTGGCTAGCTTCAAGATAGTTTTGAGTTGCATTTGATTTCCAGCTATCCATGCTGTGTCATCTATATATACTATAACAGATGTGCTCATAGTACTTTGTGATGTTCAGAGCTGTGCAATATCATATGCTTTAGTGATGCTTCTGTACCCTTGTGTTTTGCTGATCCTGTTTACTAGTGGGTCATAGTAAATATGTCATAGGAATGGTGATATTGTGTCTTCTTGATTGATTCCGTTTCTCATATCATATGAATCTGTAGTCCCTACTCCTATGATAACTATATTTTTTCTATCCTTAAAACCTTACATTATGAGATTTATTAGCTTGTCTGGTAGTTTGATCCTTTTCATGGCCAGTATTAATGTGACTAAATTCATGTTATAATATGCTTTGCTCATGTCTTGAAAAAGAATCCACAATTCCTTGTTGTTTTCTCTTGCATTTTTGATAATTGTGTTTATTTTGAAGATTAATTCCATTGTGCTCATCCTTGACAGGGCTGCCCAGTTGTGTTTTGATAGTATCTCGTGGCTGGTAAATATGTTAAACAGCCTGTTCACTAGTTCTTTTGTGAAAATTTTATTGATTGACTCCAGAAGTGTGATGGATCTGACTTTTATTAGATCATTACCCCAGTCGTATGTCTTTGGGATTGGGTAAATGGTCCCTTCTTTCCATTCTTGTGGCATCGTGCCAGAGTGTAGGATCACATTGAAGATGTTTTTGACACTTCCAATTGCTTTAGGACCCAGGTGTTGCAATGCTATGTATGGGATTTGTGATAGGCCCAGGGCTGAGATTTTGCTTGACTTAGCAATGATATCTTTTATTTCTTTTAACAAGAAATCCATCACCATTTCTGCATACCATTTCTCGTCTACATATTGGAGGAGTTCATATTCTTCTCTCCATTCCTGTGGCATTTCATGTGACTGAGGCCATTTGGTCCGGTTCTCAAAATGTTCTCTCACCCTTGATTTTATCTCATCCTTGTCCAGAACTATGTCAGGCTCCTCACTATTCAGGATTAGTTTATCGAGTTTAATTTTCCTTTTTTCCCTTTCTAAGAAGCTATCTATCATTCTTTTCTTGTCTGACATGAATCAAGCCATGCGATTTCTGATGGCTTCTCATATCTTCTTGCTCTTTGCAGCACATAGGTGTCTATGCAAAATAATTTTCATGTTTTTGATTTGTTCTACTACCAAAACTCTCATGGTTTTAAAGTTCTCTGGAGTGATGAGTTCTTTGGGAAGCTCTATTCCATTCTTCGTTGCTAAGTATTGTATCCTTACCAGGCCTTCCTCTCCTATTTTCCCCAGCTCACCTTCTATGAGCAACTTTTTGAGCTATTATAGTCTGATTGTAGAGGTTGAGGCTATCCTATTGCATCTGTCTTGTTTATTTTGTGAGTGGATTTGTGTTTTCTTAAACCTTCTGATATGTGCACTGGTCGCTCTTAAAATTGATTTCCTTAGTGTACACCATATTTTATTCGTGTCCTTGTTTGAAATGGTCTCATCTTTGATAATAACTGTTTCCTCCTCTATCTGTTTTGTCCACTTCTCCTATCATGCTGGTTCTGTGTTTGCCCAGTTGTATCTCGTATTGGGTTTTTTTTTGTGCATTTCTTTTTTTTCTTAAAAGTGAAAAGGCCAGGTGCATTCTTGCCACTGCAATGCCATGGTCGCTCTTGTAAAGTTGTTTGTATTCATTCTTGATATCTACTGTCAACAGTTCCAGATGCCCATTCTGTATCATCCAAATCTGGTCAATTCTGCTTGCTGTAAATGCATCCATTTCCCATGTAAATTCACTCCTTTGTGGATTAACTGTGCAGAAAGTATCAATGAATGCACGGTCTTTCATGTCCTTGATTAGGATGCTATTTAATGACATCCTGTTTTCAAACCGGTGATGCTTGTTCAAAAATGGATAGATTTTCAAACAAGCATTGCTGGTTTAAAAACAGGATATTATTAAATAGCATCCTAATCAAGAATATAAAAATATATATATATATATTATTAATATTAATAATTGAAAAAGTATTTATTTAAATTATTTATAACTCTTTCCGTTGATCCTCTGACTATATACAAAACAGATATTCACAAGAAGTTCTTTTACTTTTATACTAATAAAGTCTTATTACTTTCCTTAAACCAACTTGAAGAAGCTTCAAGAGCTATCAACTACTTCCCCTCCTCTTGCTTACTATTCTCTTCAAACAAAAACCTAATCTCTAGTGACCAGAAAAGATCAAGAAATATCTTTCCTACCTATGACAAGAAAGTTTTGAAAGGAAGAAAAACTAATGGTACTATCACCTTATACTGTAGAGAAATACTACAGAAGTGTATATGTGATGAGAGACAGCTTTCCCACCCTCTTGTCATTTTGTAACCTTCTTATAGTACTCATTCTTGATTTTTTCTGAGGAATTTTGCTTACCTCAGTTTGATCTTAAATTTTGAGTAGCACAAAGTTTCTCACATTGTGATTGGATAGATGGATCACATTAGTAAAAGAATAAACAAGCTTCTATTGGTTACCTTACGTGTTTGGATAAAATATATAATTTATAATATTAAAGGTTATACAGAAAGAACATGATTGGAGTAGATTATTTATTCTTCAGCGAACACAACTATCTCCTATAGAACCAATATCTTTTGGAGAGTTTTGATACTCCCACCTATTCAATGGAACCAATCTCAAAACAGCAAAACAACACCATCCCTCTGGAAATAATTTGATTCGAACGCAACTATTTCTTCAAAACTTTTATTTAAGCATTAGTGAAGTTAAGGTCCACATAAGAAGTTCTCAATGTCAGTGGTATTGGGTATCTCTGGGGTAGCAATAAGCCACTCAGTAAATCAGTGAAAGTCATGCTCTAGGGAGTGTCAGAGTGCAAAATAGAAAATTAATATAGTATGAATTTCATACCTCTTTTTTTTCTTATGATTTGTTTTTGTAAGAAGATTATCTATACTAGATGGTCATGTGACTATCTTATCCTGGTTGGGTGAGATGTAAATAGATAGCTCTTTGTACTATTCATTAATCTATAAATTCTTAGACAATATGGATAGTTATTTATCCCAGTTGTTTCTAGATTTTCTACTTACTTAAATAAAACTTATTTATCCTAATACAAGAATGAGCTAGTGTTTAAAAAAAATTTTTTTTATTTAAATTATTTATAGGATAATAAATTATTTTCAAAGTTGTATTTTAAACTTTATATTAGAATAAATAAATTAATTTGAAAAATAATTTTAATAAAATCTATAGATATATAGTATAATAGTAATATTTTTAGATTATATACAATATATTATTTTTAAATTAAATATTATTGAAAGATGGTATTATCTAAATTTAATAATATAAGAATATTTTATTTACTTTATAATATAATTTAATTATTTTTAATTAAGACTTTATTTTTTTTTTGTATACTTGTAGCCAGGCTAGATTGTCAGTTTATTAATCAATTGAAAATATAAGTACATTTTCATTTGAGCAGCATGATATATATTATAGCTAAACTATTATTATAATCTAACAAACTCATCATAAGAATAATAGCCTCTAAGTTTGACCTTGAGAATAATATTTTGCTCTGCAATGTCTTTGGATAAAGATTCTCCTAGCCCATTGCATTATTGCCAGTAGGTTGTCACTGTTATATATTAATCTAAGCTACTGGAATATAGAAAACTATAAAAAAATGAGTTGAAAAAAAGAGTGGTGATATCTAAAAAAGTCTAAGTAAACTATAAGAAAATGAAAAGATAAAAATTGAAAAAAAAAATATTTTCAGTTTTCTTCAAAGACCTGCTTCTCAATATCTCTTCTCAATAAGAAATATCTAATTGAGATATTTTTTCTTTTCTTGACTATCTGAAAACTTATCCATTCTTGATTTTGATTTCTTTCTTGCCTAGTAGGAGCCTTTATTTTCAGGACACACTTGGTTCCAACCTTCTTAGGGCAGTGATTTTTTATTCACCTGTGATGAAAAGACAACTTATGATAGATCCTAGGTTCTTATGTAACCTAGTAGAAACTGGATCAGTATAATATCTTTTAGCAGCCATACCTAGTTAAAGGAATTTTATTGGTGTATATCTTCTATTGCCCAAAATAGTTATTTCCCAAAGATCTTTTTGCTTCACAATGGTGGAAAGGTACCAAAAGAGCAGTAGAGATTCTCATCAATTGTGATATCCTTCAACAACTTCTGGAAAAATGCATTCTCAACTATAACGAAAGGGTTGGAGCTTAGTATAAACTAGAGACTATTTGATCTTATTGCCTGACTGGGATAAAAAGGAGACCTTGATCTTGAATTTTGCCTGATCAGAATAATAGAAGAGAAAGACCTCAGCTTGAATAGATAGTAGCTTTTTCATTATCTGGAAACTTGTTGCTCATATCTTATTGGCCTCATGGAACTTGATCTATAGATTAATACAATTGGAGAAGTGGGGCAGACACAGAGCACCAATCAACTCTTTCAATCACCAATGACATCATTGGAACATGTAGGGTAATCAGTAGGAGCTTGTTTATATTCAATTATTAATGTGTTTTGTGTCAGTCAATCCAAAGCCTGGTGACCTTGTGCTACCAGAAATTCAAGATCAAACTGAGGTAGGCAAAATCCTCCAAGAAAAACAGTAAAAAACAGTAAACACTTTAAGAGAGATAGAAAAGCTTGAGAAGGTGAATAATAAGCTTTATCCTGCTGACAAAACCTCTATTTCTGTTACTTCAGCTCTTTAAGATGACACTCCACTTGTCAGTTCTTTTATTTTCTAGAACTTTCTTGCTCTTAGTAGAGGAAGTACATACTTGGATCTTTTCAGGTCACTAGAGATCCAAGTTTTTATTCAAATGAGTTTATAAACAAGTAAGAGAAGGTAAAAGAAATACATGAAGACAAGTTTCAAGTTATTTTAATGAAAGTATAAAGACTTTATTATCAAGGAAGTATAAAACTTCTTGCAAGCATCTTTTTTGTGTATGGTTAGAGGATTAGTGGAAAGAAAAAAAATTTTTTTATTTTATATTAAATATAATTTTTATAATAATGTATTAACTCTTTTCACTGATCCTCTGCCTATATACAAAAAAGATGTTTACAAAAAATTTTTTATTTCTTTATTAATAAAGTTTTAAAACTATTCTAAATCAATTTGAAGTTTTATTTCAAAAGATACTTCTAAACCCCTTTCTTATTTATATTTATCTTTAAACAAAAACATGTCTTTTTGTAACCTAGAAAAGTCAAGAAACACCTTCTTTACCTATGACAAAAAAGTTCTACAAGGAAGAAGAACTAATTGTGCAGTACTCAAAACCTTTTATATTGAAGCATATTTATAGAAATTTTGTGCAGTGGGAGATAACAAACATCAAGTCATATTTTCAAAGTGTCTGTCTACTGTTTTTTCTCTCTTATAGTTGATCAAATTTTTTTGGTTTTCTGAAGAATTTTGTCTACCTCAGTTTGATTCTGAATTTTAGGTAACACAATCTATTGCAAAATATGATTGATAAATACAAAACATGTAATTAGTTGAATATAAACAAGTCTTTACTGATCACCTTTCATATTCTGATAATGTCATTGGTGACTGAAAGAGTTGATTGATACCTTGTGTCTGCTCCACTTTTTCAATTGGATTAACCTATAGACTAAGTTCTATAAAGCCAATAAGATATAAGCAATAGGTCCTCAAATAGTAAAAAAGCTACTATTTGTTCAAGCTGAAGTCTTTCTTTTTTATTATTCCGGTTAGGTAAAGTTCAAGACCAAAATCTCCCTTTTATTCCAGTTAGACAATAAGATTGAATAGTCTCTAGTTCATACTAAGCCCCAACCCTTTGATTATAGTTGAGAATGTATTTTCCCAAAAGTTGTTGAAGAATATTACAATCAACAAGAATCTCTATCACTTTAAAAACCCTTCTACTATTACAAGATAAAAGAATTATTGGGGAAGTTGATCTTTTGAGTAATAGAAGATATATACTAGTAAAATTTCTTTAACTAGATATGGTTGCTAAAAGATATCATACTGAAATAATATAACTCAGTTCCTACTAGGTCGCATAAGAATTTGTGATCTATTATAAGTCACTTCTTTATTGCAAGTAGATAAAAAATCATTGCATAAAGAAGGTTGGAATCAAGTGTATCCTGAAAGTAAAGGCTCTTACTAGATGATAAATCTTTTCTGATAATACATAAGAAGAAAATCAAGATCAAGAATGGATAAGTTTCTCAAATGATTAAAAAAAGAAAAATATCTCAATTGGATATTTTTTATTAATATAAGGTCTTAAGAAATAGATCTTTAGAAAAAACTGGAAAAAAATTTTTTTTCAATTATCTTTTTATTTTCTTGTTATCTATTTAAACATTTTTAGATATCCCTCTTTCCCTTTTCTTTCAACCCATTCTTTTGTATTTTTTTGTATCCTAATGGCTTAGTTAAACATATGATAGTGACAACCTGCTAACAATGATGTAGTAGACTAGTAAGATTTTTTTATCCAAAGTAAAATATTGTTTTCAAGGTTAAACTTAGAGGCTTCTATGCTTATAACAAGTTAGTAAGATTAGAATAATAGTTTATCTGAAGTTATTTATTATACTATTCTAATGAAAATGTACTTATATTTTTAATTGATAAATAAATCAATAATTTAGCCTGGCTATAGGTACTCAAAAAAAAAATTTTTTAAATATTCCTTAATCCATCTAGTGGCCAAATTTGCCTGCTAAAATTATTTTTGATTGACTTTTGTGTGATAACTCACAATTTCATTAAGCATAACCCCCTTTTTACTAATCAAATATGAGAGTGTACTACCTTGCTGATTGACTAGTGATTCCTTTTTCACGATTCTTTTAATGAACTCTAAAGTCCCATCAACTTTAAGTTTCTCTTCTCTCAAAAATACAGAAACATATACTGACAATGATGATGAGTATATTCTGCTTTGACATCTCGTCAACATTTCTTAGATGATCTAGAACTAGACCCAGAACTAGATCTTAACCTTGAGGACACAGAAAACACTATAAGTTCTTCTAGGAATAAATACAGAGCAATAGTATGACTCACACCACCTCCTACTTTTGAACATTTTGTTCACCTGAGACCACTGCATCAAGCATTTATTAATTTACTGGCACATTATGATGCAAATTTTTCAAAACCAATCAATCTTTTTCTTTTTTTTTTTATGAACAAATTTGTATTCATTATAAAAAAATGCTTGTGATGCTAGAAGGTAGTGGAAAAACATAAGTCATAAAGAATAAATTATTTGAATTGCATTGATTATCTACTAGGGACTTTTCAAACTACCTTTACTAAATCAATACTGAAATGAGGATACAAAGCCTCCAATCCATGCTATTTTAAAACAAATGTCACTAAAACGTTTTGAGCAAATTATAAGGTATCTGCATGTCTTACCTCCCACTGCTACGATCAACAATTACTTCGAAAAATTAAAACTGTTACTCTCAAAAATTCGTGATGTGTCAAAATAGCTTTACATCTCAAGCTCGAATGTTTCAGTAGATGAAATGATTGTACGATTTTCTGGAAGGAGCATCCATACAGTTAGAATAAAGAATAAACCAACTCCTGAAAGGTTCAAGATCTTGTCGCTTTATGAATCTGAATATACATACACTTTTTTGCCAATGTCACATATCTCTCCAAGTAATGTGCCAAAAGTAAATAGTCTTAATCAAATCGGGTGTTTGGTCCACCACCTTGTCATTCAACTTCCATATCACTGCTTTTCATACAACGTCTATATGGATAACTATTTTTTCAATGCTCTCTTATTTTAAAATCTTTAGCAAATAGGCATTGGTGCTTGTGAAACTGTCTGTAAAATGGTATCGGGATTCCCCAAAGAATTAAAAATAGATAAAGACACTAAATTAGATTGGGATATTCATTTTGGTGTTGTGGTAAATAAGGTATTAGCCATTTTTTGACAAGACAATAAACTAATTACAATGTTATTAACAGTTCACAGTCTTTTTGGTGAGGAATGAGAGGTAGAATGCAACAGGTGTCAACTGAGAGTGATAAGCACAAATATGACAAAGGTTCTCATTTCTCTCATTTAATTTAAAAAATTTTTTATTACTTTTTTTTTTTTTTAACCTGCAATCATACCGCATTGGCATGTCTTTATTAAGATATTGAGAAATACCTAAATATTTTACAGACTTTCACAAAGCGACTAACTCGTCATTGTACA
>CAJVPT010006246.1:0-11252 GCA_910592055.1 Acaulospora colombiana
TCTACTATGAACTTCCATTTTTTTTTAGTGTGACTCTTCATAAGGCTTGTCACTTGTGTGTTCCTTTTTCTTTCGGTGGATTGTATTTCACTTAATGGTCATGGGTGCCATTGATCATTCCTACTGTGTTTGGGTCCTCCACATGCTTGGTTGAATTTTAGATAATACAGTCCTCCGGTCATGTTCTTGACATTCAGGTGATTTAATGGTATTACGTCATTGAGTGGCATATAGCCTTCTATTGCCTCATTTTTAACCACTCTTACAAGTTGACCTTGCAGGGGTATTCCTTGATTACTTCGTAGCGGATTGCTCCTTCCATGTGGATTGGTTACCTTGGTGATTGTTTCTGAATTTCTTCTCCCAGGGTCTGCCCTGCAGGTTTCCCAATGTGGTGCTAACGCTAACCACCAGTCTCCGCAATAGCTGTCCTCTTTGGTAGCCGTTGGTTTCACGATCCATTGAGGTCTTCCATTAATTGTGTTATGGCCCATTACATTTTCAACAGGTGCAAACAACCGAAGTCTTTCTTATTCCCCATAGGGTTTAGTTTTGACAAGAGGTGGATGTCCTTCCCATTTCCGTTGAGAGGCTTGAACTGATTGGCATTTCTTCCCGGCTTGTCTTTGGATTCTTACGTATTCCAGATGGCAGGTATATTGAAGATTTTCTTTTTCCTTAGCACTAAAACCAGCCAAGGCATAAATGACCTGAATTTTATACTGTGGTCGGACGATAGAAATCGATAGGCTATTTGTGAGTACAAAGGTGCATGTAGTGATGAGCATACATCTTGTACAATATAACCTATATTGCGAGAAACTGTTCCTAGGTGGGATTGAACCAGTAACTTGTGGATGGTGACCTGGGAGTACACCCACTGCACTATTGACCCACAGGCTATTTGAATCTGATCGAATTTGATCTGAATCTGATTTGAATTTAATAATTTTGTAAATTTAAAATTTAATTTGATCTGAATCTGATCAGATTAAAAATTTTAAATTTAATCCAATCTAATTCATATCTAATTCACAAATCAATCGAATTTGGATTAAAATTATGAACACTATTTGAGAATGTATATAATAGACATATTATTCTTTTCTTTGTTTATATAAGCACATACAACAGTAATTCTGATTTACTGAATAACTTAAATAAAAACTATAGGACTTAGTTAGATATATGGTTGTAGCAATCTGCTAGCAATGATATAGTGAATTAGAAGGGTCTTTATCCAAAGATACTGTAGAGTGAAATATTGTTCCCAAGGTCAAACTTAAAGGCTTTTATGTTTATAATGGATTAGTTAAATTAGAATTAATAGTTTAGCTATAATATATATTATGCTGCTTGTATAAAAATGTATTTATGTTTTCAATTGATTAATAAATTAACAATCTAGCCTGGCTATGGATACTTAAGAAAAAATATATATATAATATCCTTTTTATATAAGGAATGACAAACATTTTTAAATAGTCAAGTTTAAAACAAAATAATAGAAACAAACAATAAAGAGGATGCAATTTTTAATAAAGTAATAAGAATAAATATACATAACATCAGAAGTATTATAAATAAAACAAATCAACAGAGTCTTATTGAGGAAATACAAAAACAAAAAATAGATATATTAGAATTATGTGAAATAAAATTAATACAAACCAATGTACAATGGGCCTTCAACAATTAAAAAGCTTACAAGCATTTCTATAGTACCAATAATAAGATCCCATTTGGAGTAGGTATTAGTCTTTTGATTAGAAAAGACCTAGAAAAAAAAGTAGCATTTGTAAAAGAAGAAGATGGATATATAGTTACTATCAACCTACTTATGAAATAAAAAAAATTTTGTATTATACAAATCTATATCTCATTAGATAAAAAAAAAAAGCAAAAAGATACAAAAGAAATTAACAAGCCTCATTAAAAAAAAGTATAGACTAGATTATCTTACAGTTGTAATATGAGATTTCAAAGTAGCTTACAACCTATCAGAAGATAGACAAACCTCTTTCAAAACTATGTTTAAATTATTATGGCATCCAGAAATTCCATTGTTCAACTTTCTAGATAAATTTAGATTTATAGATATACAAGTTAATTGAAAGAAAAAAACAAAACTCTGATAAGATGGAACTCAACAAACAATAGTTTAATAGATTATATCTAAATATCATATTATCTAGCAAGCTATTCCTTACTTTATTTCAATAATTAAGATATAAAAAATATTATAAAAAGTGATCATACTATATTAGTAATTATGCTTTATAACAAAAACCTATTCATAAGAAGTGGAGTCAATAAACTTTTCACAAATACTCAAAAACGAATAGACATAAAGGAATCATCCCTATCATAATGATAAACATATCAAGAAAGTCTGAATCACAAGTTTAAAACAATTTTTGAATCCATGTTACAAGAATAACCAAATTATGAGAAAAGAGAAATCAGCAAACAGGCTTTAGAAAACTTTTGAAAAACTCCTATGTAAAACAGATTTCAACAAACTTGCAACTAAAATGTAACTTCAAATGAAGAAAGAAAACATAAACATAAATACAATTTCAAGTTTGTTAAATATAAAAAAGCCTTACAACTGAAAGGGCTTTTTAACAAGGCAGAAATATTAAAATACATAGCTAATCTATAGATCTTCAGCTTGACTATAGAAAAACATAATACTATTCACAAGCCAAATTATCAGATTGAAAATATCTGTGTTCAATATAGTATTTCTAATATGTCCTGGAGAACTCTAAAAAAAGATATTCAAGATATGATAGAAGAATTAAAATTTATATATCAAAGGTTGGAAGTCAAAAAAACAAGGAATGCAATTAAAGCAACTCTAAAATGAATATATAAAGATTTACAACACAATCAGAGCAGAATGGTTAACTCCCTGACAAATTGGATTAGAGGCAAGATCATACTTAATGGAATCAAAATCAAGAAAAACAATATTAAATATATAACAACACAGAAAAGTGAAATTGAAGAAGAGATTAGAAAGTATAATACAAAGGCATTCAAAAAATAAAATTCTAGTTATGACAGTTTATCAAAAGATTGAAAGGATGAGTACAAGCCCAAGAATTCATGCAAGAAGCTTTGTATAAAGAATTACTTGAATCAATCTTTCAAGAAGAATTAATGAAACATTACGTACACTTCCAAATAATAAAGCTCCAGATAGATTACAAATTAGCTATGAAATGCTTAAGAAATTAAGTCAGAAAGAAAAAGAATTTTTGAGAAGAATGCTTAACAACTTTTTGAAATAGAAAGTCACTCCAATTTATTGGAAATAAAGCTATATATATTCAATAGCTAAATCAAAGACATGGGGTTGTGAACTCTCAAATATCAGAACTATTGTCTTATTAGAAGTCAAAAGAAAATGTTTTGCCAAAATTCTTATCAATCAGATGGGAAAAATTTGTAAAGTTAGGGGCCCAATTATGCAGAATTATCAGAAAAAAGTATAGCAGAACCTATTTAAATTAATAACAATATCTGTAAAGATGCTAGAGAAAACAAAAAGGAACTGTGGATACTTTTTCAGGACACAACCAAAGCCTATAACACTATCAGCTTAAAAATATTAGTTAAAGCAATACAATGAATTAAAGTTCCAAAAGGTTTTATTAAAATTATGATGCATCTATTCCAAAACAGAGAATTTCAAATTAAATTTGAGAATAATCTTATAGAATCTATAGTAATAGGAGTTAGAATTGATCAAGAAGAAACCATCTTACCCTTACTTTGGTAAATTTTTTATAATCACCTACTTTGCAAAATTTAAAATAATACTCAAAGAGGATACAAAATGTTAATTACCTGAAATTTTAATCTAAAAGACCATAATATTAGAAAGTTAGAATCAAAACATGTGACTATAGTCTTTATAGATAACATGATATAAATAGCAAGGTTCAAGAAAGATATGAAAGAAATCTTAAAAATTGCAAGAGCTTTTTACAAGGTCAATAATTCCCAAATCAATAATAACAAGTTGATACTTGTAACTATCAACAACTCTAATTGTTATCCAGAAGAAGTGCATATAGTCATCGAAAAAGAAGTTGTTAAAAAACTTGGTAGAACAAAACAAGCCAGATTTCTGGAAATCTGGACTGGCAACCAAAAGACCACAATCAAACTCAAAGAACATATACTTAAAGAAGTCAATATAGTTACTAGAGTCCTGAAAAACAAAAAAATAATTGATAAATAGACCCTATATATTCTAAATAGGATATTAATACTCAGAATAGAATTTAAAATGCAATATAGCATATTGTTTTAGAAAATATGAAACACATTGATAGCAGTATATAGAAAACTTTTTAAAAATAAAAGTACGTTATACAGATCTATACTGAATAGTATAGTTCATCATTCAAAGATTCTCAACTTGAAAAGTATTTGGATGCTGTAACAAGAAAGTCAAATAATGGATTTATGTAATAGGCTAAATGATTTAGGATCAGTTGGAATCACAACAATTATTAGACTCAAGTAAGTACAAATCAAATATTGGGAGTTACTTAATTTACTAACTTGCAAGTCACTAAGCCACTTATCAGATAAAGGCAACTTCTCATTTCAAGTAACTAAATTGGTAAAAGACATAGAAATAACCTTTTATAGTTGAAAATGGTAAGAAATATTTGAATAGAGTAAAGGAAATAGTCTAATTCTAGAATACCTTATATCAGAAGAATATAGAAAGGCCTTTATATCGTTAAGAAATAATAAACCAATGTATTTAGATCAGTTATTAGATCAGGAAAGTATAGAAATAAATAATTAATGAATGCTTCAAATAATACAAAATACAAGCAAAGAACCTATTTCAGAGTGGTACCAGATAATAATCAAAAACCTCACAAATGTATAAGTATAGCAACTCACAATAACTTGGAAAGAAGACTGTATAAAATAGGAACCAAAATAAGTTCTAATCAAGACAAACAATATAAACTGTGGGCAGTATGGAACAACAAGAAGGATCAAATAATTATAAGAAAATTAAAACAAGCAAGAGAGTAATATAATACAATAGTGAAACATTTTATCTGTTATAGTACTAATAATTATTATAAGATAAGATTACAAAAATATCCTGGATGCTCAAAAGAAACAATATAAAACAATAGTTGTATTATAAAAAAAGATAAAGAAGGAATCTACACAATACCTTATCTCAATAAAAGGATATCTACTAAAAGAACAGGAGAATTAAAAATTCCTAATTCCAAAGTAATACTCAAGAACATGATTATAAAAAGAATTTATAGAAATTAGTATCCTTTCAAGACTTTTCTCAAAACAGCAAAATAGATCATATGAATATAGAAACTTGGAAAGAAACTATAATCAGAGAAAATATTAAAGAAAAAGTATATTTGGATCAGTTGATAGAAATACTTCAATGCAATTTAGGATTCAAAGAAAAGCTGATCTTTTATTCTGATAGATCACTGATTAATCATGGCAATAAAAAAATGAGAATGGGTGCTGTGTGAATTCAGATAGGAAATACTAGAAGAGAAAGCAGATTCCAAACAGAAGTAGATAATTGGTTATCTTCTATAAGAACTGAGTTGGTAGCAATCCCAACTATACTCCTAGTAGTTTCTATTAATAGTACAGTTGAGATTTATATGGATAGCCAGACTTGTATCACTAAATGAAAGAGGATAAAAAAGATAAATCTAAAAAGAACATATAAGAGATGACAAAAAAAAAAAAGATCTCTATAGACATAAATGATAGAGCTAACAAAAAAAAAAAACAGTAAACCTAAAGCTTATCAAAATAAAAGCACATTTCAATAACTCTTATAATGAAAAAGTAGATACCTTATCCAAAGAAGCCCTAAAACTCCTACAAATCGAATAGAGAGATCTCAATTTTCACAAGATCATTATAGAGATCAGGTAACAAAATATGACCTTAGATAATCTAATTAGGCAGTTTATCAAAAATACAAACAGCAAAACAATTGTCTATCAGTGGACCTAACAAAACTGAACAAAAAAAAAATAGAGTCATCAGATTTTAGAGTAGCAAGATTATGCATAGAATCTAGTGTGTGAAAAAATAAAAATAATCATATGTATGATATATCTTTCAAAAAATCTTAACAAAAAAACTTTCTCATCAAACTGATCAATAATAAGCTATCAATATTATATAAATTGGCTATAAGAAAACTTGACTGATATAAGCAAGTAAAGTGCATTGCATATAGTCAACAAAAAGAAACAATAGAACACTTGTTAGAATATCCAGCCTATAAGAATCAACTTCAAGAAGCATAGAATAAAGAAATAGATGAAACTCTCAGAAGCTTTAAATAGCTTCTACAAGAAAGAAGAAAGGAAACTGAGAAAAAAAGTAATAGACAAAATATCAATGATCAGAAAGAACTAGGAGAGTTTAAAAAGTGGATTTCTAGACTAATGGAACAGACCTCTATAACTAGTCAAAATACTCTAAGCTTTTGTGTTGACCTCATAAGAAAAAATCTTATTTTAGAAATGGCTGATCTAAAATGTTATAGTAAAAACATAGAAAAAAAAACTAAAAAATGGATAATAAAGATGCAAAAAAAGAGTTTGCAATTAAGTTCAAAAAAGAATTTGAACACAAAATGTGAAAATATTATTAAATAGGAGCAAACTCAGGGAATTAGTAGAAAAGACAAGACAAGAAGACCTCCAATCCCTGTAAGACAAAAAACTATATCCTTAATAAAAAAAGAACCACTATTAGAAGAAGAAAAACTAGAAGATGAAAGCCTAAAAAAGATTCTTATAAAAGGAGTGGAATATAGAATGAAGTGATTGGGATTTTAAGCCTGATCAAAACATCAAAGAGTGATCTGCAGTAGTGATTTGCAGGCAATGAAGTTAGTAGTTGGAAGGGTTTATACCGGAACTACTAATGGAGTGATAAATCATTTCCAAAGTTGTATTTAAAGTTTAAAGAAATTTAAAACAGAGACAAATAAGTTAGGTAAAGATTTAGATTTAGCAAAACATTTAATAATACAAAGTATATAAACTTTTAATAAAGCATATATATAGTACTTAGCCTGACTTAGAGTATAAAAAAAAAATTTATAACAAGTTATATCAATATAAACATATCAGTTTATAGTAATCATCAAAATAATATAAGTAAGTTTGCTAATATTCTATAAACAAATTAGATTATTTCTCATAACAAGAGTAGATTAATAACAAATTTAATAAACAAGTAAATTAAATAGGAAAAATCAATAACTTCCCTAATAAACAAAATATCAAACTAGAATAATAATATATTAATCCCACAATATTTTATATAAACAATATAAACAAATCAAAATAAATAAACAATAATAAAATTAAAAATTTATTCTTTAATATATACTATATAACTTATAAAATAATAAAAATACATAAAATTATATAAATTGAAAAGAAAAGAGAGCTCTATATTCTTGATATTATAGTTAGAATAAAAAAAAATGATTTAAGAAAATAATTATAGAATACTCAAATTATTTTCAATATTTTTACTATACAAAATAACATATAAAATCTAACTTCAGTATCAATAGAATCTTTAATATTGAATAGTATTCTAATTAAAATTCTAAATATAAATTTAACTATCTTCTTAAAAAATATGTTATTAAATAACATATTTTCTATTTATAGATATAGGATTAAGAAAAGAAAAAGAACTCTTAGTATCTTTCTTGAAAGAAAAGTACAAAAGTATTCTTATATAAGATAACTCTATAAACAATTTTATTCAGATTACATAAACTATATAAATTAATCAAAACCCCAAAAATCCTATAATATAAATTAAAGCATAAACTTAAAGAAAGATATAGAAGTTCAATTAATAGTTACAGTTGAAATTCTAAATAATCCTAAAATTAAAATATAAAACAAAAAGTTAAAAGATATAATTGAAATAGAAATATATAAGAAAAGATTGAAAGAGAAAATATAACTAATCAAATCTTCTATAATACATAAAATAGAGTTAAACCAATCAGTATAAATTCATTTTACATTATAAAAAAAGTTAAATCCAAAGTAGAAGTACTTATATCTAATATATCAAAGAGTTAGAAAAGGGATAAACAAGTTATTTCCAAGATACTTTAAATATATCCAAAAATATATAATTATTTAAGAAAGACTTTCTAAATGATAATATCTGGATCATCTTCAATTTTGATGGAATAAAAAATACTTTACAATATATTGTAGCAGGCTGATCGGTGAGTCTGTCACTAATAACCAAAAGCTTGTATAACCTGTGAATAGAAAAGTCCGTTCTTCTATTACACTTACAAAATACAAAATAAAGCAGAGACATAAAAAGATTTGGATGAGTCTCAAGATAGTTTTCCCTAAAACTACTTATAACTCACTATTATAACAATCTATCCAAAAGATTCATCTTAAGATTCATTATTTTATTGAGTTATTGAAGAAAGTTATATTTATACATTTTTACTTATAGGACTATTACATAATCACTATGATTATTCTAGTATTATGTCATGCATAAATTTTTTCGTGGTCAGCTAATTTTCTATTATCTCTGCTCATAGTTTCTTTCCTTTTTAATGTGAATGGATTGTTCATGCATTCTTCTATCTTATAAGAAGTATAATGATAGTTGACAATTGATTGTCTTGCATAAACTTTGGTTATATTACGATCATCAGTCACATGCTATAGTAAAAATTCTGGACTTGGCCTGACTTCTTTGACCTTTAATAATATAAAAAAGATTGACAATAATGAAAAAAAACTTAAATCTAATTTCTATATAAGCAGACAAATAGAAAATATATATTCTCTCCAGATAAGAAATTCTTTAAAAAAGAAAAAGACTATAGTTGCTATTCTAATCAACTTAGACTATAGTCATACTCATTAAGAAATTAGAACTACTCTTTAAAAATATGAAAAAATCTTGAGTATTTATATTTACAACTATTCATATTTTCAAAAAAAATCAAGGTATAACTTATATCATATTAGTTTAAAGACCTTAAATATAGATAGTTTATTTATATCAAAATAAAAATCTTTAGAATCATTTTTACATACTATAAATCTAATAATTATAAGATTGATATTATTCTCAAGAATTATAATACTCAGTTCCTATAATTATATAATATACTATATATGACACTTTTATTAGTCTCATAATAAGAGCAACAAGATATACAAAGGCTATAGCATACTGTATATCAAGAAATCTATATATATTTATATTTTTTTAAACAGGGGTTACAGAGGCCCAGTTTTATTAAGATTGTAACAATGAATTAATGAGATACATTGAGATTACAGACTATAGAAAAACTATATTACTTAGAAACTATAACTCGACCTCAGTGATAATTAATTGTTATAATAAACCCATTTGTCATAATCTTTCATATGACCCATATAGCATATTACTAAAAAAAACTATACTACCTTCCTATTTACATTCAGGCCCTTGCCATATTAACTTGCCCTCTAGCTAGTTTGAACCTGAGACTCCTTTCATATCTCATTCTGCTGAATACTCTTTTTATATTATCTATTATAGTATACCTATAGAATATTTATGTGAAGTCTTAAATATCATCTTATTCTATTTGAGTATTCATTTTATATAACTTATTACAGCCTGTCTATGGGATGACTGCATGGAGTCTTGAATGAATTGTTAAGTTTTGGTAGAAATCCTCTTTTTTTGATAATATACCTAGGCACTATTAGTCCCTGAATTTTTATGGCAAGCAAATCTTCAGCCTATTTGCAGAAGCTTGCTAGAACTTGTCTTGTAACAGGGTGGCTTCAGCGTTAAAACTGACTGAAGCATCTTGTGATCTTTGGTTATCCCATAATCAGATAGGATCTTAACCACAGATGGCAATGATCATAATAATGAGTCAAATAAGATCTTTTTGTATCACTCAGGCTTTAGATAGTATCATCTCGTAATAGTATTGAACTCAGAAACAGTATTTGATGACCTAGAAGTACTATATTGTGCTATTGATCCATAGGTCCAAGAAATCCATTCACATTTAAGAAAAACAAATATATAATTATATAATTTACAAAAGATAAAGATCTATATAAAGCTCATACTGCAGTAATAATCTATAGGCAATAAAGTTAACAGTTGGAAGGGTCTTTACCTGAATTAGTAACAGAATAATAAATTACTTTTGAAGTTACATTTAGAGTTTTAATAATTCTTTAAAATAGAAATAAGTGAGTTAGGTAAAGACTTGACATTAGTAATACATTTTTCAATATAAAGTATACATATGTTTAATAAAGTACACATATCTAATCTGACAGAGGGTTTTAAAAAAAAAGAAAAAAATTTTATATAAAGTTTACAAATAATATATATTTATTTATAGTTATAAAGACCTGTGGATCAATAGCGCAGTAGGTGTGCTCCCAGGTCACCATTTGCAAGTTACTGGTTCAATCCCACTTCAGAAAGTATTTGCATTATAGGTTACATTGTACAAGAATGCATGTTTATTAACCACATGTAAGCTTGAACACAAAATAATCTATAGAAATCCATCGTCCGACCATGGTATCATAAAACAGGTCATACAGGTTTCGGTCAGTTTTAGCACTAGAAAAACAAGCCACGACATCCCGCCACTTGGAATATGCACAGACACCAAGAATACCAAAAAAGACAATGATAAGACTCAGGATCCTATCAGTCTCATATGGAATTTACCTCTTCTCAAAAACTCCAGTCTTATAAAAGGTCTGGGAAACTTTAGTCGTATAAACCAGCCGCAAAATGTAATGGGCCAGATACATACTGGGAGATCTTTGATCGCTATCACCAACGGCTACCAGAAATTGGACCTCGTGGGTGATTAACAAGAAATATGAAGTTGAATAGTCACGATGGGAAAATGCAGGGGCAGACCCTGGGAGAAGAAATTCAGAAACAATCACCAAGGTAACCATTCAATTGGGAGGAGCAATCCATTATGAAGTAATCAAGAGAAACCCCTGCAGACATATTTGAAGAGTGGTTAAAAATGATTACTGGAAGACTATGATCGTCAATCTGGCTCACCAATGGCTGCCGGGAAACTTGATGGGACCACATGGAAACTGAAGAATATCACTGGATAACTAACCTTCTGAGGACTAAGCATGGTTAAA
>CAJVPT010006247.1:0-11250 GCA_910592055.1 Acaulospora colombiana
TAAATCAGTCGCTCAAAAGATATATGCTATAAACAAAAAAGTTTTAATTATTGGGACAATTTTTTGAGTCAGTGTACCTATAAGATCACGATCAATAATATAGTTAAAGCACTTTTCATAAGAATTTCGAACAAATTTGAAAATATGCTTGCATAAACTTATCATTTGCAATATCATAAAGATAATATATTTAATTCATTTTTCTTCAGAATTTGCGAAACAAATTTAGAAAATATGCTTGTGAAAACTTACCTATAAGATCGATGATTGATAACATAGTTAAAGCACTTTTCGTAAGAATTACGAAACAATTTGAAGATATGCTTGCATAAACTTACCCCCTATATGATAATATAGTTAAATAATTTTTCTTCAGAATTTGCAAAACAAATTTAGAAAATATGCTTGTGAAAACTTACCTATAAGATCGATGATCAATAACATAGTTAAAGCACTTTTCGTAAGAATTTCGAAAAAATTTGAAAACATGTTTGCATAAACTTACAGTCTATAAGTCGACAATAGATAATATATTTAAATAATTTTTCTTCAGAATTTGCAAAATAAATTTAGAAAATATGCTTGTGAAAATTTAACTATAAGATCGACAATCGATAATATAGTTAAAGCACTTTTCGTAAGAATTACGAAAAAAATTTGAAAATATGCTTGCATAAACTTACCCCCTATATTATAGTATAGTTAAATTATTTTTCTTCAGAATTTATGAAACAAATTTAGAAAATATGCTTGTGAAAACTTACCTATAAGATCAACAATCAATAACATAGTTAAAGCACTTTTCGTAAGAATTTCGAAAAAATTTGAAAACATGTTTGCATAAACTTACAGTCTATAAGTCGACAATAGATAATATATTTAAATCATTTTTCTTCAGAATTTGCGAAACAAATTTAGAAAATATGCTTGTGAAAACTTGCCTATAAGATCGATGATCGATAACATAGTTAAAGCACATTTCGCAAAAATTTCAAAAAAATTTGAAAATATGCTTGCATAAACTTATAGGCTATAAGTCGACAATAGATAATATAGTTAAATCATTTTTCTTCAGAATTTGCGAAACAAATTTAGAAAATATGCTTATGAAAACTTACCTATAATATTGATGATCAATACATAGTTAAAGAACTTTTCGTAAGAATTTCGAAACAATTTGAAAAATATATTACATAAACTTACTCTCTATATGATAATATAGTTAAATCATTTTTCTTCAGAATTTGCGAAACAAATTTATAAAATAAGATTGTAAAAACTTACCTATAAGATTGATAATCAATAACATAGTTAAAGCACTTTTGTAAGAATTCCGAAACAATTTGAAAATATGCTTGCGTAAACTTACTATCTATAAGTCGACAATAGATAATATAGTTAAATCATTTTTCTTCAGAATTTGAGAACCAAATTTAGAAAATATGCTTGTGAAAACTTATCTATAAGATTGATGATCGATAACATAGTTAAAGCACTTTTCGTAAGAATTTCGAAACAATTTGAAAATATGCTTGCATAAACTTACCATATACAATATCATAAAGATAATATAGTTAAATCGTTTTTCTTCAGAATTTATGAAACAAATTTAGAAAATATGCTTGTGAAAACTTACCTATAAGATCGATAATCGAAAACATAGTTAAAGAACTTTTCGTAAGTATTTTGAAACAATTTGAAAATATGCTTAAATAAACTTATCATCTGCAATATCATAAAGATAATATAGTTAAATCATTTTTCTTCAGAATTTGTGAAACAAATTTAGAAAATAAGCTTGTGAAAACTTACCTATAAGATTGAGATCGATAACATAGTTAAAGGACTTTTCATAAGAATTTCGAAAAAATAAAAAAATTGAAAATATGTATGCATAAACTTACTATCTGCAATATCATAAAGATAATATAGTCAAATTATTTTTCTTCAGAATTTGCGAAACAAATTTAGAAAATATGCTTGCAAAAACTTACCTATAAGATCGATGATCAATAACATAGTTAAAGCACTTTTCGTAAGAATTTCGAAACAATTTGAAAATATGCTTGCATAAACTTATACCCTATATAATAATATAGTTAAATCATTTTTCTTCAGAATTTGCGAAACAAATTTAGAAAATATGCTTGTGAAAACTTACCTATAAGATCGACGATCATAACATAGTTAAAGCACTTTTCATAAGAATTTTAAACCAATTTGAAAATATGCTTGCATAAACTTACCATCTGCAATATCATAAAGATAATATAGTTAAATAATTTTTCTTCAAAATTTGCAAACCAAATTTAGAAAATATGCTTGTGAAAACTTGACTATAAGATTGACGATTGATAACATGGTCAAAGTACTTTTCATAAGAATTTTGTAACAATTTGAAAATATGCTTGAATAAACTTACCCCCTATATGATAATATAGTTAAATCATTTTTCTTCAGAATTTGCGAAACAATTTAGAAAATATACTTGTGAAAACTTACCTATAAGATCGATAATCGATAACATAGTTAAAGCACTTTTCGTAAAAACTTCTAATCAATTTTAAAATATGCTTGCATAAACTTACATTCTATAAGTCGACAATAGATAATATGGTTAAATCATTTTTCTTCAGAATTTATGAAACAAATTTAGAAAATATGTTTGTGAAAACTTACCTATAAGATCAATGATCGATAACATAGTTAAAGCACTTTTCATAAGAATTTCGAAACAATTTGAAATATGCTTGCATAAACTTACACCCTATATGATAATATAGTTAAATAATTTTTCTTCAAAATTTGCGAAAAAAATTTAAAAAATATGCTTATGAAAACTTACCTATAATATAAGATCAACGATCGATAATATAGTTAAAGAAAATTTCGTAAGAATTTCGAAATAATTTGAAAATATGCTTGAATAAACTTACCATCTGCAATATCATAAATATAATATAGTTAAATTATTTTTCTTCAGAATTTGTTAAACAAATTTAGAAAATATGCTTGTGAAAACTTATCTATAAGATTGACTATCGATAACATAGTTAAAGCACTTTTCGTAAGAATTTCGAAACAATTTGAAAATATGCTTGCATAAACTTACCCCCTATATGATAATATAGTTAAATCATTTTTCTTCAGAATTTGCGAAACAAATTTAGAAAATATGCTTGTGAAAACTTACCTATAAGATCGACGATCGATAACATAGTTAAAGCACTTTTCGTAAAATTTCGAAACAATTTGAAAATATATTTGTATAAACTTACTGTCTATAAGTCGACAATAAATAATATAGTTAAATTATTTTTCTTCAGAATTTGCGAAACAAATTTAGAAAATATGCTTGTGAAAACTTACCTATAAGATTGATAATCGATAACCATTAAAGCACTTTTCATAAGAATTTCGAACCAATTTGAAAATATGCTTGAATAAACTTACCATCTGCAATATTATAAAGATAATCATTTTCATCAGAATTTCCGAAAAAAATTTAGAAATTATACTTGTGAAAACTTACCTATAAGATCGATGATCGATAACATAGTTAAAGAACTTTTCGTAAGAATTTCGAAATAATTTGAAAATATGCTTGAATAAACTTACCATCTGCAATATCATAAAGATAATATAGTTAAATCATTTTTATTCAGAAATTGCGAAACAAATTTAGAAAATAAGATTATGAAAACTTACCTATAAGATCGACGATTGATAACATAGTTAAAGCACTTTTTATAAGAATTTCGAAACAATTTGAAAATATACTTGTATAAACTTACAGTCTATAAGTCGACAATAGATAATATAGATAATCATTTTTTTTCAGAATTTACAAAACAAATTTAGAAAATATGCTTGTGAAAACTTACCTATAAGATCGATAATCCATAACATAGTTAAAGCACTTTTCGTAAGAATTTCGAACCAATTTGAAAACATGTTTGCATTAACTTACCACCTGCAATATCATAAAGATAATATAGTTAAATCATTTTTCTTCAGAATTTGCGAAACAAATTTAGAAAATGAGCTTGTGAAAACTTACCTATAAGATCGATGATTGATAACAAAGTTAAAGAACTTTTCATAAGAATTTTGAAAAAATAAAAAAATTGAAAATATGTATTCATAAACTTACAGTCTATAAGTCGACAATAGATAATATAGTTAAATCATTTTTCTTCAGAATTTACAAAACAAATTTAGAAAATATGCTTGTGAAAACTTACCTATAATATCGATGATCGATAACATAGTTAAAGCACTTTTTGTAAGAATTTCGAATCAATTTGAAAATATGCTTGCATAAACTTACCCCCTATATGATAATATAGTTAAATTATTTTTCTTCAGAATTTGTGAAACAAATTTAGAAAATAAGCTTGTGAAAACTTACCTATAAGATCGATGATTGATAACATAGTTAAAGGACTTTTCGTAAGAATTTTGAAAAAAATTTGAAAATACACTTGCATAAACTTACAATCTATAAGTCGACAATAGATAATATAGTTAAATCATTTTTCTTCAGAATTTGTAAAACAAATTTAGAAAATATGCTTGTGAAAACTTACCTATAAAATCGACAATCGATAACATAGTTAAAGCACTTTTCATAAGAATTGCGAAACAATTTGAAATATGATTGTATAAACTTACCCCCTATAGTTAATTATTTTTCTTCAGAATTTGCAAAACAAATTTAGAAAATATGCAAACAAAAACTTACCCCCTATAAGACAGCATTTGATAGATAATATAATTACTTCGATCATTAAAACTTATTTATTATAAACTTCTTTAGAATATCTACCTATAAATTTAAAATGATTATATAATAAGCTAAAAATTTTTATAAGAGAATTTAGAGCACTTATAATATAACCTAATGCTTTATTCATTAATTCCCTTGTTTTTTCAGTTATTTTCGCCATGCCGAACGAAGGTCTAGTCAATGTCCGATTTTTACGATTCACAAGAAAATCAAAATCCCTTTATAAATTGTTAGTATTATGGTACACAAAAAAACATAATGCATGGGCTGATTGAAAATTCTCTAATTTTGGAATTTTTCTGTGAATAACAAGCCTAGTAATAGATCGGTATCAATTGACACTATTAATCAATCAATTAATCAACTATCGATTGTTGTTAATCGATCGATCGACACAATCAACACTCTATTAGCACATCTCAGACTTTGTCCACTGCATAGTTGTTAGCCTCGCATGGAGTAAATAAGGAGGAAGGGGAAAAAAGACATCCTAAAATGGAAATTTTCATGGAGTAGAGAAAATGGAAAAGAGTTTTTTTACCATAAAGTAATTTATGCATGATATAATACTAGAATAGCTATAATAATTTTTTTTTTAATTGGGTGGCTTACACCTTGTTTATTAGATATTGTTGTGAGTATGTACAAATTTATTTTATACAAATTTAACTCTCTAGCTATCTAATTAAACTCACTAAGGATAGTTCTACCATGTGGCTTATTGCCAAGTATTGGTATATACTTAACTAATCTACCAAGGCTCTACCTATCCCATAAAAATTTGTCTTAAAGGAATATATTGTGTTCCAGTTGATCCAGTGTTGACTAGAGTGTTTTATAATTTCGTTGATTCCTGGAATGTATAACTTGTGCATAATAGTTCTTCTTTCTAGTGTTTTCCATTTTTTTTTGTCTTTTTTGATTATATTTTGATTCATTTCCCATTGTGAAAAGAGCTGGCATCTCAGTTGCCATTTGTCTTGAAGAGTTGTTAGGAATTTGTCTATGATATTTTTGAGAATTTCTTTTTGATTTTCTGTTGTTGTATGCTCTTTTATGATTTTCAAGAGATCTTTTGTAAATGCCCCCTTGCAATGTAGTTTCTTTCCTCAGGAGTCCATTCCCTTTCCATTTTTTTAAATTTGTTGTTTAATGTTCTTTGGGAGTTTCATTGTTTTCTACTGCTGATTTCCTCATTGATTATTTGAAGGAGTTTTTTGAAGATGTTTGTGCCATTGCCTTTATATATAATTGCATGAGTGTTTGTTTCAATGTGCTGATAATTGATACAAAGGTTGTCTTTATATATTATTGCTGCCCTTCTATATAACTTGTCTTTGGTTGGTAGTTCTAAGTTCCATGGTTTAAGTCTAAAAGATCTAGTGTTGTGATTCAGTTTGTTAGTTGTATCCATTATTATTTGAGATGTGGGTTTGTGGGTCATTGATTCTGCCTATGCTATACTCTGTAGTGTGTTGTTATTTGTTGAAATTAGATTACGGTCTAGATTCTCCAACTGAAGATGTGTCTTGCTTTAATAAGGTTCTTTGCTGTCTCTGATATTTTGTTGTCTAAGACTTGTCCATTACATTCTTGGATCCATGGACTCTGGCTAATTTTTATAGGAAAGAAATTTATTTCTGAGGCTTTGCCTGTGATGGTTGCCTCCTTGGCAAGCATATCTGCCTTATCATTGTCTGGGTCATTGTTATATGCTTTAATTTTTTTCCATATTATGTTGAGTCCCACATCTTTTATTAATTATATATCATATAAGTAACCCAAGCTTGTACAAATTTTTATATATAATCAACAAGTAATTATATATGTATGAAGTAAACCTATCTATATGAGTAACTATAGCTATTCTACCTCTATATATAACTACTATCTATTCAGAAAGATGTGGATTTCTTCTTAATTTTTCCTAGAACAATGTTATTTACAGTAAGATTAGTCTGGTTATTAGACTGTCGAATTTTCTTTATCCTGGACTTCTCAATTATTTCTAAATCCTTCAGAGTGATCCACAGATTTCTTCTCTGTAACAAATCTGTACCTGCCCCCATCAATTCTGTGTAAGTATACATAACTCTATGTGACTATGGACCCGAAGTCCATCCTGTCTACTATTTTTGGACTCTACACATAACATCATCCGAGATCATCTTTAGTGATCCTGGGCTGAGTGTCTTTCATCATAGTCAATTTGTCTTGTTTCCCCAGAATAGAAATTAGCCCTGTAAACAGTAGTAGTGCGAATCAATAGATTTCTTTTATTATTATTATTTTTCTTTTTGTTTTTCTTTTTAAGTTATATTATAGCCCCATAAGTCTGGACATCCGTTATGTCAAGATTTATGTATTTTTAATTATTGTATTTATAGATTTATTTATGTTATTTTAACTAAAAAGTACTTTAGGCCAGATTCTTATATAGAGAGAAAAAGCCTCTCCTGAAATAAAACAAATTTATTGTCTTGTTGGTCAAATAACAATTATTCACTGACTTATTGAAATAAAGTCTTTTACAATTTGATAGCAGCGGACTGTTACAATTATGCGACTGCACACACACATATATACACATACATATATTCATAAGCTTCTTTTTCAGATTTTGTTGTGATGGATGGAATGCAATTTCAAGAATTTATGGCAGCCCTCGCCCAAGGGTTGGGACAATTACAAGCTCCTGCACCATAGCCACCACAGCAACAGCAAGGCGCTGCTGTCCCCAAAATCTCTGTCAGAATTCCCACATATAAGGGAGCCCCAGAGGAGAATGTTATCACTTGGATGCTACAATGCCTTAATATTTTCATGGCACAAGGTATCACAGAGCAACAAATGCGCATACAGTATGCTGCTACTGGGTTAGAAGGTGCCGCTCTGCATTGGTATCTCAATAAAGTGCAAGAGGCACAGGCTGCCAATCGAGAAAATGTCTTTGATAACTGGAACAATTTTGCTCGCAAACTTCGTACTGCCTTCTAGTCGTCAAAATACCAACAGTATCTGCGCCATCAATTAAAAAGGCTTCGCCAGACTGGCTCTGTGCAGGAGTATGACATGACTTTCTGAAACATCTTGGGTCAAATTGATAATATAGCTAAGGCTGATAAAGTTACGTATTTTGTGGAAGGATTGAAAACTACCACACATATGGAAGAGAGCTACCGCTTTCCCAATTCTTTTGAAGAAGCCTGGACACAGGCCGTGAGATATGATATCACTATGTATGGCTCTGGAAAGCCAGCGCCACGAAGAAATGAACAGAGAAACCAACAGGATTCCAATAATAGGAATCAGTCATCACAGAATTGTCATCCGTACCAAACAGCTGCCTACACATCTTCAATTGACACCCGACAGACCACTTCCATGGAGTTGGACCAGTTGGACGAACAGAAAAAGTAATATATGATGCAGAAAGGACTCTGCTTTAAATGTGGAAAATCAGGGCACGTTGCAAGAAAATGCCCTCAGAGACCAGCCAGAAATTTTCAGATAGAAACAGAGGAACCATCGTCTTCCTCCACCGCTGAATTTATCAAACTAGAAGAGAACCGAGAACAGTTATTGCGGTTCAATGGAAAGATTAATGGAAAACCTGCTTGGATCCTCCTGGACAGTGGAGCCTCCAGAAATTTTGTTAATAAAAAGTTCATTGAGAAATACTGCTTGCCACAGAGTGCTATATCTAAACTACTCACCGTAAAACTGGCTGATGGCTGTAAGAAGGAAATAAGAAAAGAACTGAATATTGAAAAGCTGGAGTTAGATGCATACAAAGTATTTGGTATCACCGCACAAGTTCTAGACCTGCCGCGATATGATGCTATACTAAGAAAACCATGGTTGTACTTCGCAAACCCCAATATCAATTGGAGAAGTAACACCCTTACTTTCCAGTATAGACAGTGCACCATCAAAGTCAATACTAATGCCCAAAAAGCTGGTATTATCTCTGAATGCTCCACAATCTATATCTCCTGCCATCAACTAGCTGCCACTTCAGAAACAGCTGAATTATTTGCTGTCTATTCTACCAACCTTCTTGAGCTACCAAATAATATGAACGAAGAAGTGAAAGCTCTTATCAATGAATTTGAAGATGTATTTCCTACTGAACTCCCTAATAACCTAACACTGCCGCAAAACATTGACCATGCTATAGAGCTAATTCCTGGGTCTGAACCTCCATCAAAATCCACTTACAGATTGTCATATGTGGAGATGAATGAACTAAAGAAACAGCTTGCTGAGCTTATGACCAAGGGATTTATTAGACCAAGCACCTCTTCATTTGGTGCCCCAGTGTTGTTCGTGCATAAGAAGGAAGGAACCCTTAGACTCTGTGTGGACTATAGGGCTCTAAATAAGATCACCATCAAGAACTGATATCCTCTGCCAAGGATAAATAAACTTATAAACCGTCTCACTGGTTCCAAATATTTTTCAAAGATTGATCTTTATTCCGGGTACCACCAGATCCATATCAAGAAGTCTGATATTCACAAAACTGCCTTCCACACAAGATATGAATATTATGAATTTCTTGTTCTCCCTTTTGGTCTAACTAATGCTCCTGCCACTTTTATGACCCTAATGAATGACATTTTCCGTGACTATCTGAATAAGTTTGTCATTGTCTATCTGGATAATATATTGATCTATAGTCAAACAAAAGAGGAACACCTCCAACATGTTCATATTGTTCTCTCCACCCTCAAAAAGTATAAGTTATATGCTAAAGTTAAGAAATGTGAATTGGTCAAAGAATAAGTGGAATATGTAGGTCACTTCATATCCAAAGAAAGAGTTGCAGTTGACCCACAAAAAGTGGAAACCATCAAAAGTTGGCCTGCTCCAACTAATGTATCAAAGGTCCGATCATTCTTGGAATTAGCTAGCTATTACTGAAAGTTTGTAGAAAAATTTTCATTCATCGCTACCCCACTAACTGATCTCTTACATAAGGATCATGATTTTGTTTGGACAGAAGAAGCCCAGAGTGCCTTTGAAGCACTAAAAGAGAAACTTATTACCACTCCGATTCTCCTTTTTCCTGATGCTGCCAAGCCCTTCATAGTAATCACTGATGCCTCTGACTATGCCATTAGAGCTGTACTTGCGCAAGACCAAGGAAAAGGTGAACAACCTGTAGCCTATGAATCCAGAAAGTTATCCCCAGCAGAACAGAATTATGCCATACATGAAAAAGAATTGTTAGCTATTATTCATGCCATCAGAACATGGCGCATGTATCTTGAAGGACAAAAGTTTACCGTAGTAACGAATCACGCATCCTTGGAGTATATTAGAACCCAGTCCAACTTGTCAAGAAGACAAGCTCGATGATTAGAAACCTTGCAATCACATGACTTTGTGATAAAATACAGACCTGGTAAAACTAATGTAATGGCCAATGCATTGTCAAGAAAACCACAACTGGGAACAATAACCACGTTAATTGCAATATTAGTGACGATCAGACTCTAGAACAAGGTTACCGGAAGGACAAGTACTTTGCACCGATTATGAGAATATTGCAACATCCTGAACAAGCTGATGAAAAGGCCCGAGCAAAAGCCAAACATTTTGAACTGTGTGATAGACATATATATCTTCGAGAGGGACACCGATTAGCCATCCCTGCTGATAAGAAATTGAAGACACACATCTTGCAAGAACATAATGATGCTGAAATCACAGGACACTTGGGAATAAACAAGACCATAGAAGCAGTAATAAGAAACTTCTATTGGCCAAAAATGGGTAAAGAGATCCAATGGTACATACAAACATGTGATATGTGCCAAAGGAATAAAGCAAGCAATCAGACTCTTGCCAGACTCCTCCAGTCCCTGCCAACCCCTAGTAAAAGATGGGAAGAAATTACTATGGACTTCATCGTGCAGTTGCCCCTAACAAGACAAGAACATGATGCTATAGTAGTGTTTGTCGACCACCTCTCAAAGAAAGCACATTTTCAACAATACATACCTCTGCTACTGCCCCAGAAGTAGCCAAGATTTTTGTCATAACCATCTTCAGAAACCATGGCTTGCCCAAGGTAATTATTTTGGACAGAGATCCAAAATTCACTAGCTGATTCTGGCAAAGTGCTTTCAAACACCTGGGTACCAAAACTGCAATGTCAATAGCCTTCCATTCTCAGACTGATGGACAGATCGAAAGAATGAATCGCATGTTAGAGAAAATGATCCAAGCCTACATGACATATAGACAAGATCAATGGGATGAATACCTACCAGCCACTGAGTTTGAGTACAACAATTCTAAACAAGCATCAACTAGGTACATACCATTTGAATTGGATTGTGGACAACATCCTAATACTCCGATCTCCTTAACTATACCATCAGAAATACCAGCTGCAGATGACTTTGTAAACCATTGGACTTCAATGATTGAATTGGCAAAAGATGCTTTAA
>CAJVPT010006248.1:0-11250 GCA_910592055.1 Acaulospora colombiana
ACAGGAAAAATTTATTGACTCAAAAGTATCTTGAAAAGGTATATGCAATAAAAATAATATATCTTAACCCCCTTCCTAGTTACAATGAAAAAAAATAAAATGAAAGTGGATATTCAAAAAAACAAACCCCTTACCTTCCTATGTATCTGTGATCGATGTTGCCTCCTGTCTTCTAATAATAATAAAAAAAATGAAGAAATAATAGTTTATGATAGAACCTCCAACAAGGTGATACTGGCTATATACCAAAATCATATTGGTCTTGATATATTTAAACTCATGAGAAGCATAATTATCGATATATTTGTTTTGTACTGACAAGTTGTTCAATTATCAGAAATCAAAGAATTGAATCAAGGAGCCTTAATAGCTATAGAGTATATATTTAACTAAACTTAAGTTTTTAATTTTTAAAACTTTATTAATGTTAATGTTTGCAGGTATCTTTAGACAAAAGAAAGTAGAATATTTACCTATATATATAATATACCTATTGAATTATGAGGGTCTAAAAGACAATATTTGCAAGAAGAAAAAGTTGTAATGATAAATAGTTTTTTTTTCAACTATATCATATATATATTTTCTGAAGATATGACTTCAAGTATACAAAAAAAAATAGAAAAATAGGATCTACCCCAGCTAGATGGCAACAAATATAGTACTACTGACAAAGGAATTATAGTTTTTTTCAATAATAAAAAAATATATTAAACTATACTTTAGGTCTATATGAGACCTATGTAGCCTAGAGATATAGCAAATTTGTCCACACTGATTTTAATTTTTTTGGACCATGCAATTGTAACTACTTGTCTGAGAGGAATGTAATCTGTTAATAATAAAGAATTTGTTTGTAGTGAAGAGAATTTTGATAAAGGCAACTTTTATATAATTAAATAAAGAATTAAAGTTAAAATGATAGATATTTTTTAAATATTACAATTTATTAAAAATTTAAGTTATTAACAAATTAAAATTGCCACAATTTTTACTAGGAAATACTCTTTATTGCTGACTAGAGAATGAATTGCATAGTACTATAGTATTATCAATAGAAGGTATAACTTGTGGGCTGTCTCAAAATTTGATCAAAAAAACAGTATCAGTTATAAAAAAATAGAGAGAAAGTAAAGAAAAAGCATATCATATAGATTACTGATATAATCAATTATTAACAGATCAACATGCTTTACAAGCATTTGAAACATTAATAATAAAAAATAAAGAAAAAAATGATATAGAAAATTAAGTTATTTTAGAGAGTACTGGTTATAGTGGAGAGTATATTAATATAGAAGCAAGTGAATAACCATGGATTGAATAAATAAATTTATTTAAATTTAATAAAAGAAAAATTTTTAAATTTAAAGTTAAAAAATATTTCTGAAAGGAAATATTCTAGTTAAAAATTTTTTATTAAAATAAAGTCAGGTTAATTTAAACATATTTAATTTAATTTAGTTAAATCAATGCAGTTATAGTTGAATATGCTTTTAAACAGATTCAAAATATATCAAATTGATTTCAAATTATTTTTGCATCGAATCTGAATCAGATTTAAATTCAGATCAGATCAAATCAAATTCAGATTCAAATCGAATCAGATCAAACTGTTTAGTTTCAAATTGAATTAGATTAATTTAAAACAAATTAGATTTATATCAAATTCATATTTAAAAAATTGAATCAAATCAAATCTATTAAATTCTGATCTAATTTGATCTATTGTAATCATACTGGTAGTAGTTTCTTTCTTGTTAAGTATATAGTTTTTTGACCTAAGAAGATTAAGGATTTTTTTATCTTGTCTTTTCTATTAATCACCAAAATTTATTTCCATTCTATAATTTTTTTGTATCATGTGTTCCAAATTCTTTTTTAAACTTGATTGTAAACTCTTTTTTGCATTTTATTATTCATTTTCTAGTTTCATTTTCTATATATTTGCTGAGATATTTTAGATATACAATTTTTAGACTAAAGTTCTTTCTTATGAGATTAGCACAAAAACTTAGAGTATTTTAACTAGTTGTAGAAGTCTATTCCACTAGTCTAGAAATTCACTTGTTAAACTTTTCTAGTTCTTTTTGATTATTGATATTTAATCTATTATTTTTTTTCTCAGCTTCTTTTTTTTTTTCTTATAGAAGCTTTTTAAAACTTTTGAGAGTTCCATCTATTCTTTTATTTCATGTTTCTTGAAATTGATTCTTATAGGCTGTATATTCTAACAAGTGTTCTATTGTTTCATTCTGTTGACTACATGCAATATACTTCACTTGCTTATATAGATTAGGTCTTCTTGTAGCCAAATTTACATAATATTGATAGCTCATTATTGATCAGTTTGATAAGAAAACTTTTTTGATAAAATTTTTTAAAAAATATATTCTATATATAACTATCTTTTATTTTTTCTATACTAGATCCTATGTGTGATCTTATTGTTTTAAAATCTGATAGCTTCATTTTTTTTCTATTTGATTTTGTTGAATCCACTAATAGGCTATTATTTTGTTGTTCATATTTTTAATAAACTACCTAATTGAATCATATAAGGTCTTGTTTTATCATCTAATCTTTATAATAATCTTGTAGGAATTAAGATCTCTCTATTTGATTGGTAAAAGTTTAGGGCTTCTTTGATTAAGGCATCTGCTTCTTTATTATAAGGGTTATCGGAATATACTTTGACTTTGGTAAGTTTCAGGTTTATTATTTTTTTCTTTATTAGTTTTATTATTATGCTTATAGAAACTAATTTTTTTCTTTAGCCATTTCTTATGTGTTCTTTTTAGATCCTCTTTTTCTATCTTCTTCTATTTAGTGATACAAGCCTGGCTATCTGTACAAATTTCAACTGTGCTATTAATGAGAACTACTAGAAATATAGTTAGGATTGCTATCAATTTAATCCTTGTAGAAGAAAACAATTATCTACTTCTGTTTGAAATCTGCTTTCTCTTTCAGTGTTTCTTATCTGAATCTATGCAATATCTATTTTCATTTTTTCTTTACCATAATTGATAAATGATCTATCAGAATAAAAGGTTAGCTTTTCTTTGGATTTTAAATTGCATTGAAGTATTTCTATTAACTAATATATATATACTTCTTCTTCAATATTTTCTTTGATTATAGTTTCTTTCCAAGTTTCAATATCTACATAATCTACTTTGTTATTTTGAAAAAAAGTTTTGAAAGGATACTAACTAATCTTTATAAATTTTTTTTATAATCATGTTCTTAAGTGTTGTCTTGAGATTTGAGATTTTCAATTCTTTTATTCTTCTAGTAGATATCCTTTTATTGAGATAAGATATTGTATAAATTCCTTCTTTATCTCTTTTTATGATACAACTATTGTTTTGTATTGTTTCTTTTGAGCATCCAGGATATTTTTGTAATTTTATTTCCTGGTCATTATTAGTACTTTAATAGATGAAGTGTTCCACTATTATATTATGTTTCTCTCTTACTTGTTTTAATTTTTCTCAAATTAACTAATTATTCTTGTTGCTCTATACTGCCTACAGTTTATATCACTTGTTTTAATTAAAACTTATTTGAGATATTTTGATTTCCCTTTTGTATATTCTTTTTTCCAAGTTATTGTAAAATACTATACTTGTTTATCTGAAAAGTTTTTGATTATAATTTGATATTACTCTGAGATAGGTTCTTTACTTATATTTTATATTAGTTGAATCATTTGTCAATTCTTTATTTCTATACTTTTCTAATCTAATAACTAATCTAAATACATTAGTTTATTATTTCATAAAGATGATATAGTCTTTCTGTATTCTTTTGATATAAGGTATTCTTGAATTGGACTATTTTCTTTACTTTATTCAAATACTTCTTGCCATTTTCAACTATGAAAAATTATTTCTATATCTTTTGCCAATTTAGTTACCTAGAGCAAGAAGTTGTCTTTGTCTAATAGATAACTTAATAACTTGCAAGTTGGTAAATTAAGTGGCTTCTAATATTTAATTTGTGCTTACTTAAGTCTAATAATTGTTGTAATCTCAATAGATCCCGGATCATTTAGTCTATTACATAGATCCATTATTTGATTTTTTTGTTGTAGTATCCAGATACTTTTCAAGTTGAGAATCTTTAAATGATAGATTGTACTATTTGATATAGATTTATATAAAACACTTTTATTCTTGAAAAGTTTTCTATATGCTGCTATCAATATGTTACATATTTTTTAAGACAATATGTTATATTGTATTCTAAACTTTATTTTGAGTATTAATATCCTATTTAGAATATAGAAGACTTGTTTATTAGTCATTTTTTTGTTTTTCAGGACTCTGGTAATTATATTGACTTATTTAAGTATATGTTCTTTGAGTTCTATTGTAGTTTTTTGATTGCTAGTCCAGATTTTCAGAAATCTGGCTTGTTCAGTTCTATCAAGTTCTTTGATTACTTCTTCTTCAATGCCTGCTTGAATAATAATTAGGATTGTGAATAGTTATAAGTATTAATTTGTTACTATTGATTTGGAAATCATTGACCTTATAAAAAGCTCTTGCAATTTTCAAGATTCCTTGCATATTTTTCTTGAATTTTGCTATTCATGTTATATTATCCATAAAGATTATAACTGCATATCTTGATTATAACTTTCTAATATTATGATCTTTTAGATCAGAGTTCTAGATAATTGATATTTTATATCTCCTTTAAGTATTATTTTGAATTTTACAAAGTAGGAAGTTATAAAAAATTCGTCAGAGTAAGGATGAGATGATTTCTTTTTGATCAATTCTATCTTCTGCCACTATAGATTATATAAGATCATTTTCAAATATAATTTGAAATTCTCTATTTTGAAATATATATATCATAATCTTAATAAAACCTTTTAAAATTTTAATTCATTCCATTGCTTTAATTAATATTCTAAGCTAATAGTATTATAAGCTTTGACCATATCATGAAAAAATATCCACAGTTTTTTTTTGTTTTCTTTAGCATTTTTACAGATATTATTGAGAATTTAAATTGGTTCTGTTTTACTTTTTTCTGATAATCCTATGTAGTTAGATTCCTTGAGGATATTGTTAACTTTACAATTCGATTGATAAGAATTTTAATAAAACATTTTCTTATAATCTCTAATAGAACAATAGGTTTGATATTAGAAAGTTCATAACTCTATAGCTTTGGTTTAGCTATTAGATACAGTATATATAACTTTATTTTTAATAAATTGAAGTGATTTCCTATTTCAGAAAGTTATTAAATATTCTTTTTAAGAATTTCTTTTCTTTCTGACTTAATTTTTTAAGCATTTTATAACTAATTTATGATTTGTTTGGAGCTTTATTATTTGAAAGTATATATAATGTTTCTTTCAATTATTCTTGAAAGATTAGTTCGAGTAATTCTTTATATTAAACTTCTTATATAAAATCTTTAGGCCTGTACTCATCTTTCCAATTCATTGGTAGACTGTCATAACTAGATTTTTATTTTTTGAATACCTCTATATGATACTTTCTAATCTCTTCTTTAATTTTACTTTTTTGTGTTATAATATATTCAGTATTATTTTTTTTTTGATTTTGATTTTATCAAGTATAATCTTGTTTTTAACTTGATTTGTTAGGAAGTTAAACATTCTTCTTTAATTGTATTGTAGATCCTTATACCTTAATTTTAAAATTGTTTTTATTGTATCTCTTGTCTTTTTAACTTCCAACCTTTGGCATTTAAATTTTAATTTTTTTATCATATCTAGGATATTTTTTTTTAAGATTCTTCAGGATATATTAAAAATATTATATTGAATATAAATATTTTCAATCTGGTGATTAGGCTTGTAAATAGTATTATATTTTTCTATAGCCAAGTTGAGGAATTGTAGATTAACTATATCTTTTGATATTTCTGCCTTGTTAAAAAGTCCATTTAGTTATAAGGTTTTTATATATTCAACAAACTTGAAGTTGTACTTATGTTTTCTTTCTTAATTTAAAGTTACATTTTTAATTACAAGTTTGTTGAATGCTATTTTGCATAATAGTTTTTTAAAAGTTTTTTCAAACCTGTTTGCCTGAGTTTTTCTTTCTTCTTGATTAGATTTTTTCCTGTAATATAGATTCAAGTATTGTTCTAAACTTGTGATCTAAACTTTCTTGATATGTTTTTTATTATAAAGTAGATGATTCCTTTATATCTATTTGTTTTGAGTATTTGTGAAAAGTTTATTGACTTCACTTCTTGTGAATAGGTTTTTGTCATAAAATATAATTACTACCATAAACCACTGCATACAATACCCTCCTAAAGTAATATTCTCCCTTAAATAATACCCAATAGTATTTAAGAAGATTGTTACTCAATAAATGATTATTACCCGAGTATATTAAGCTAGAGCCAATAAAATTGCAGTATGAATGGGCAAGTGAAAGATACTAAATATCCCGCCATTTATACTACCCCCTTCTAGTAGAATACCCCCCTGGGTACTAATCAATTTATCATGGGATAAATTGATTAATACCCAGGGTATTGTATACAGTGGTTTACGGTAGTATGGTGTAATCACTTTCTGTAATATCTTTTATGTCTTGATATTGAATCAAAGTAAGGGATAACTTGCTAGATTATATAATATCTAGATATAATCTATTCTGCCATTGCTTGTTGAGTTCTATCTTGTTAGAGTTTTGTTTTTATCTTCATATATAGCTTATGTGTCTATAAATTCCTATTTATCTAGAAAGTTGAACAATAGAATTTCTGGATGTTATGATAGTTAAACATAGCTTTAAAGAAAGTTTGTCTATTTTTTAATGGGTTGTAAGTTGTATTGAAGTTTTCCATTACAATAGTAAGATAACCTGGCCTATATTTTTTTTTATAAGACTTGTTAATTTCCCTTATATCTTTTTGCTTTTTTTTTTTATCCCATGGGATATAAATTTGTATAATATAAATTTTTTTTTATTTTATAAGCAGATTGATAGCAACTATATATTCATTATCTTCTTCTAAAAATATTATTTTTTTTTCAGATCTTTCTTGATTAAAAAACTAACTCCTGCTTTAAATAGTGTCTCATTATTGGTACTATAAAAATGCTTGTAGGTTTTTTTATTATTGAAGGTCCATTATGTATTGATTTAAGTTAATTTTGTTTTATATAATCCTAGTATACTTATTTCTTATTCTTGTATTTCCTCAATAAGACTTTATTGATTTGTCTTATCTATAATATCTCTAATATTATGTTTATTTATTCTTATCACTTTATTAGAAATTATATTCACTTTGTTGTTTGCCTCTATTATTTTATTTTAAGCTTTTCTATTTAAAAATATTTGTTATTCCTCATATAAAAATAATATTATATCTAAATTATTATTATATTCTATTATATTATTATATCCATTTAATTGTTTTTTGCTCTTGTTTATTGTAATTATTGAGAAGAAACTAGGCTCTTGCTTCTTATAATTGTCATGAACATCTGGTATACCTTAGAAGTAATTTTCTCCTTTATTGTCTTGTTTAGATCTTTTTAAAGTTAATTGTTCTTTAATCTATCTATTTTATTGTTTAATTTCTTGAGATTTGCTAGAATATGATTTAGAGAATCTTGTAAAACTTTTATTTTTGATTCTGACTCATCTTTTGTATTTCTATAATGATTGTATCTTTGATTTTTCAGTCTCTTATTGCTTTCGTTTGCAGTATACAGTATCTACTAGGTTTATTGGTTTCTTGTCTTATTCTCCTATTATAATAATATTTGATTTGTCTTTAATTTATTTGGCTAAGATTTTTATTAAAAGTAGAGATGAATTTTATAGATTCAATATCTGATAGTATATCTAAAGTTAAATTCTTATCTATTTCTATTTTTCTATGTTCATATCTTACTCTTGGGCTTTTAATTACTTTTTTAGATTTTTTTATTTTCTAAATTAGTAGAGTATTTGATACTTCAAAAAAAATATAATTCTTATAACAAAATATATTGTTTGCATGTATTATCTCTATTTTTTTTGTTGCAAAATGGCTACTATAAAGTTCTATTTTCTAAGTATAAAGAGATCTTTAGATATATAACATACTTTAGCTTGAGGACCATTTAATGTCCTGGCTATCAAATTAGTATATTTTTTGTTTGTATCCAGAAGTTATGCTAAGTTATAGTTTCTTTCAATTAGAATATTATTGATTTTTCTATTACTTAATTCTGATTTTGAGAATATGACTTTTGATATTTCTGTGTCAATTGGAGTCATCTATTTTGCTTCTGGATTGAGGTTAAGATATTTGTGCTATTTTATATATACTTTAATCCTAGGTTTAATATTTATCTTATAGATATAGATGTTTTGATCTCTTCATATCTTTTTAGGTATTTAGTTATATAATATTTGCTAACTTTTTGATTTGCAGTACATCAATCAAGCAGATATATCATATATGAGTATTTTTTTCAGTTTTGGTTTCACAGAAGATTTTTTTATCTATATCTCTTTTAGTTTTATATGTATTATTTATGACTTGTAAAATTATTTGTTAAATAATAAAGTTGTCCTCTTTTCAATTTATTTTCTTTATATATTTTAAAATATCTTTTTTCTCTTGTACACAGAAAGTTATCTGTTTATTTTTATTAATAAATTTTTTCTTCAGGAGGTTTTTCTTTTCTTGTGACAATTTTAGTATATTGTTTAAGTAAGCCTTGAATTTTTTTCAAACTTACCTAGAATATTAACTATTATCACTTCAAGTCTATAATTCATTTTTTTCTTTATAAAGTATAGATTTGTTGATGGGATTAATTTCCTGTTTCTAATAGTATATGAGCTATGTTCACTTATACAGGGACTTTTAATTTTTTCTTAAAGCCTTAAGAAATTTAACTTTTCTTGTTTTTGGATACATGTTATTATCTATTGTTGATTCATTATCTATCTATTCAATAATTTCCATTGGTTAAGATCTGGATTTGTATAGTTCTTTTATATTTTTAATAATTTCCATAAACCTATCTTCTATATAGAGCCGAAGAAGATCTTCTTCATTGTTCTTTTCCAGTTATTAAAGATATAGTAAGTGTCAAGTTAAAATCTGTTTTTTATAAAAGATTGTTTTATTAATTCCAAATATCTTAGCAATAGTACTGTCTAAGACTATATACAATATGTTTAGGTAATATAGCTATTTCTTTATTAAATTTGATTTCTCTTTATTATAACAGTTGGTAAGAGATCTATAGCTTTAAATACTTATTATATTTTTGTGAAAGCATGACTAAGATATTAACTATATCCTCTTTTCTTTTGTTTATTATTTGAGTATGCATTGAGTTCTATTCATACTTTTTTTTTTTTTTTTTAACCCTCTGTCAGGTTAGTTAAGTTGCTTTATTAAACATTTGTAAACTGTACATATTAAATAAAATGCTAAAGCTAAATCTCTAACTAACTCACTCATTTTGGTTGTATTACCTCTTTAAGTGCAACTTTGGGAGTGATTTATTGCTCCGTTAGAGGTTCAGGTGAAGACCCTTTCAACTTCTAACATCATTGCCCACAGGTCATCACTGCAGATCACTCTTTTGAGCTCTAACAGAGATCAAAACCCCAACCACTTCATACCATACTTCACTTCATTTAATAGGATTTCTTCCAACTTCTTGTCTTTGACTCTTTTTTTTTTATATATTAGCTTCTCACTAGATCGACTTTTGGTAATTTTATTTATCTTTTCCTAATCATGTGGATGTAAAGGTCTTGTTTTCTTGTCATATTTGCAGATTTCTAACTTCTGTTTCCATTCAATCACCTTTTCACATCTTGCATTCCATATTTTTTTTTGGAAGTGATTACGTACTTTTTCTTGCATCTTCACTATCCATTTTTTAGCTTCTTTTCCAATTATCTTGCTATGACATGTCAAATCTGCTATATTGATAACTAGTTTTTTCTTTATTAGTCTCATACAGAAGTTAAGTGTGTCTTGACTGATTTTTGAGCTTCTTTCTATCAGTTTTGCAATCTGTTTATCGATTTCTCCCATTTCTATCTTATCGTCTATTCTCAAGCTTAGCCTTTTCTCTTTTGATTCTATTTTCCTTTCTTTTAAGAGCCTTCTGAATTCTTTCAAGACTCCTTCTATTTCTTTCTGTCATGTCTCATTCCACTGAGTCTTGTAAGTTGCGCATTCTAGCAAGTGTTCTGTCGTTTCCTCTTCCTGGTCATATGTAATGCATTTCACTTGCTTGTAAAAATCTGGTTTTCTTATGGTCAGCTTTGTAAGTATTGATAGCTCATCATTGATTAGTTTAGTGAGAAAGCTTTTGTTTCATGAGCTTTTAAATAAGGTATTCCATATGTATCCCTTATTAAAGTGTTTCCATACAAGGTTCCACATGTATTTGTGATGGTCTTGGATTTGTTGATTCTATCTTCTTTCAATTTTACCTTGTGTAGTCCATTAATAGGCTGTTACTTTGTTATTAATTTTTTTAATAGTTTGTCTTATTGGGGTATCTAACACTATATTCTGCCATTTAATTTCTGTGATTATTTTGGGTGAGACCAATTTTTTTCATTTTATTACTGGGAATCTTAGTGCTTCTTTGACTAGAGCATCTGTCTCTTCATTATACTGAATATTAGAGTATGTCTTGACCTTGGTAAGCTTGAGACTCAGCTTTTTTTTCTTTACAAGATCTAGCATACATGCCCACAGGGACCAGTTTTGTTCTTTTAATCATCTTTTGTGGATCATTTTGGGATGCTCCTTTTCTATAGTTTTCCACCTCGAGATGCAGACTTGGCTATCTGTAAAGATTTCAATCTTGTTATCTACTGGAGTTAGTAGTAGTATAGTAACTATCATTACTAGTTCTGCTCTAATGGATGAAGGCCAATCCTCTACTCCAGTTTAGAACTTGTTTTCTCTTCCTGCTTCTCCTATTTGTATCCATGCTGCTCCCATTCTCATATTTGTACTTCCATGGTTAATAAGGGACCCATTGGAATAGAATGTTATTGGTTCTTTTCTTTGCTTGTTGCGATTAAGTATTTCAATCAGATGGGATTGGTAGGCACCTTCTTCAACATGATTTTTGATGATATTTGTTTCCCAATCCTCTATCTCTACTTGTAATACTCTTTTGTTTTGGATAGTTACTTGGTCACTGTATATTGTTCTACCTATCATACCTTCCAATGCTTCTCTTGAACTTGGAATTTC
>CAJVPT010006249.1:0-11248 GCA_910592055.1 Acaulospora colombiana
TGATCAAATTCTAAGAAAAGTAAATAATAGGAGGAAGGTAGAAGTGACTCTTGAAGTCATACTTCAAGTTGTTTTAAGAAAAATATTAAGACTTTATTAGCCAAGAAGTATAAAAACTTCTTGCAAACATCTTTTTTGTATGTGGTCAGAGGATCAGCGAATAGACAATTTGCAAGTTTTTCTTTATTTTATTCTAAATTAAGAAATTTAATATAAATATATTTTTTAATCAATAGTTGTTTTTTTTTTTTGAAAATCAAGAACATCATCCTATTTATATAATTTGTGATATCTTTAATATATTATAAAACTAATGAACTAGTCTAATAATCCAAGTACAGTATATTGTTTATGGTATACAAAGATCTAATTAATATCAATTTTATAAATTTTAGTACTGTATCTATTGCATTATTTAATAAATTAAATTGAATTCTATAGTTTATAATTTATAACAAAATTTATATAAAACAACTATTAAAAAATTTGCTAGAATTTGGTAAAAATTTATATTTTGAAATCAAATAATCTTCAAATATATTATTTATTTCTTTATTATCATCAAATTCAGATTTATTATTTTCAGAACTTGCATTATTTAATTTTAGATTTTATTGATTGTTGCTTATTAATAGAAAGTATAACTATTGATATAATAGATCAACTTTTTCATAATGATAGTACTCCAAAAGCAATATTTATTAAGGCCAGTGAAGATATATGTCAAAAAAATCAAGATTCAATTTTTAGATAGATTATTGCAATAAATAGTAAGGATAAATTCACTAGATGATAAAGGTCCTATTTTTTGCATTTTCTTTTTTATAGTTCTTTCTTCTTTAACTCTTTTCATCTCCAATTCTAGATACTCTTGAAAATCTTTTTGACTTGTCTAATTACTTAAAGAAATATTAAAAAGAAGATCCAATATAAATAGAACAAGACAAGACATAGGATCGAAATTGGAAGACATAAGAACTATAATATAGAAGTACTAAAAGCAACTAAGAAACAGACATTGTATTTTCAACTGATAAAGTTTTTGGAAAGTATTTAGTTAATAATACAAAAGTGGTAGTAATAGTATAGTTTTAAGTATCAACTATATAGTGGATTACTATTTTCCTTTTCTTACCAAGTCTTTTTAAGATGTGAATGGAATTTTCTTTCCTATTGATCCTTATATAGCTATTGTTTTTAATTATTTTTCCTAGTAGTAAACAATTTTTTAAGAAGATTAGTATATAAATATACATCCTTTTTATTGGATTAAGATAAACAAATTAGATTTGATATATATATCAATCCCTCTTTAAAAATTTTCCTTGCTTCAATAGTTCTTTCATTAGATTTCTGTCTAGAAATGGCTCAACCATATGATAATTTTCTAATTCATTATTAGTTTATTAGCTTATTATTTTTTTCTTCTAGTCAAATGTATTTTTATAATAAAACTTTATTAATAAACTTGACTAAGCCAGTTTATAAAAAAAAAAAATTAAAAAAGTATCTACTGTAATTTTAGTTTTACTTAATAAAAGCTTAAAAAGAAATTTTAAATAAAAATTATTTACAATTATAATAAATATAAAAAATTACTTATTAATTTATAAATAAAATTTTTATAATTTATAAATCTATAATACAATAGCAATACTTTCAAGTCATAAGCATAAAATCTAAAGTTCAATATAATATAAGAATTATATAAAAAAAATAATTAGATTGCATAAGAATAGGACTTCTAATCTTTCTGTTAATCATTAAATTAAAAAAGAATCTATTATAAAAATTATATAAAGAAAGGTTTTGAATCTAATTATATGAATTACACTTGACCTAATTTTTCTAAACTGAATAGAAAACAAATTTCAGAATCCTACTTTTAGGATTGCTATAATTGTTTGAATATATCACTAATTCCAAAACTGTATTAGTAAACTTTGAAACCTGTTTTCAGAACTGCAGTAATCATTCAAACATTTTCTATTCCAAATTGTACTAACAGACTTCAAAATCTGATTATTCTAGCTTGAAATATTTCAATTTATTACTTGCTTAAATAAAGAATTCATTAAAATAGAACTCATCTATAATATTATAGGTGATAACAAAAAGAATAGAAATTTTCTTCAAGATTAAAGTAAAAAATATTAGAGTATCTGAATAGTTAAATAACTTTTAAGAATTTGACTCTTATATATAAATTAATATATAATATAACAATTAGACTATAAAAAAATCTAGACTAATTATATTAATAATATTGTTAATAATTAAATATTTGATCTCTAGTTAAGTTTGCTCACTTTCTGAATATAGACTAATTTGATTAGATCAGTTGTAATGGATTATCATTAATTTAAATATATATAAAAAAATATATATAGTATATATGAGATAATTGATGTATCAAAAACTCTTTTTACTGATGCTCACAAGAAGTTTCGATACTTCTTTGCTAAAAGAGTCTTACTACTTTCTTAAATCAACTTAAAGAATATCTTTAGAACTTATTCACTTTCCCTATATCTTATTTACAATCTTTTTTAAACAAATTGAACTCTTGAAATTTGCTAAGTTCAGCTTCCACCTTTACTATCAATGGCAAGAAAGTTTCTAAAGAGAAAAGGACCAACTATGAAGTTCCTCGCATCTCTTAGCTATGGTGGAGATAACAGAGGTTTTATTTCAGTTAAAGAACTCATTTTTCTGCCCTGTGATTGGGGTTGTGACCTCTTAAAGCTACCTTTTTTACAGCTTTCCAGGGAATTTTGCCTGCTTTAGCTTGCCCCTGAAATTTCAGGTAGCATGAATCTCACTGATTCTGATTGGATGACACAAAACATGTTGGACAAGATTGATAAACAAGCTCCTATTGACTACTTCACATGTCTGAATACATTTTCTCAGCCCCATAAGAATCTGGGATCCACCATAAGTTATTTGTATTAGTATAGATAAATACAGGACAATGTTACTAATATATCATTGAATATAAACAAGAGTCCATCCAACTATAATAAAGATTACAAGATGCTCAATTGATCTTTTTTCAAGTCAGAGTCACATATATTCTGATTGCATATTAGATAGGTTTCAACCTCTACTGCTCAAAAGGTCCAAACTAAAGAAAGCATAGAGCTATTAGGGATACTCAGTAGTAAAGCTCATATGCAAAGCAACTCAGGAAGTTTTCATCCTATCTTCAAAAAATTCCAAGCTGAAAGACTGAAAGGTTAAGACTACTATACTAATTGAAACTCGAGTCCAAAAATATCAGCAATGATGTGTGAGCTGGCTGGAATATCTAGAAGATTCTTATTGATTATTAGTATCAATGGCCACTAGTAAAGTATATTGACTGCAAGGTTAGCTGCTATCCCTTATAAAGGAAATAAATCTGAAATAAGAGATACAGATGGATAAGTATACTCATATTTAAATAAGAATAAGTTTAATTGAAAAACTTTTAAGTCGATCATACAGATATTAATATACCATCTAGACCTTCCTGGTTACTTCCTCTCCATAAGTCTTAAAACTATATAATCTCCTTTTTGGTCTCTACCTTATCTCCATAATGACTTATTAAAAGTTTTTTCCCAGACCTCTTTATTGAAGGAACCAGAACAAGACAAACATGTGTCAAAAAACAGGACCAATATATTGCATATAACTATCTAATTTTATTTTTTATTTTTTTTTTATTTTTATTTAGGATACTAGCATGCTTTTGGAATACTAGTTTTTCTTTGATAAAAGAAAGGACAATAAGTTTTAAAGTAGCTTTAGAATTAACTTTAGCTTATCATTATTTTTATCAATCCCAAATATATACCTATATATTCATGCTTTGTATAATGTATACTTGTAATTTGAAAATCAATAAAGTTAAGTATAAGCCTGTCAAAAAAAATAAATAAAAAATAATAATAATAATAATTTTTTTTTTTAACATCCTAATTGATGGACTTGAATCTTTATTGAGTAGTAGTAGGCTTTTTGATATATGAGCTATTTACATAACCTATTTTAACCATACCAAATCTAACTTTACATATTTGACCCAATCAATTTTACCATATATATGGTATCATTTTATCAATTATCTTGCTCTGTCCAAGCATCTAGTGTTCCTAGGATTCACTAGGGGACTTTATTGAAATTAAATGGAAAGCTTCATAATGTATGTTCCTTAGATAGTAATGTTATACATATTGTTATGAGTATTGTAGTAGATCTTTACCGTATTCAATCTTGAGGAGGCTGGTTGTATTCTAATTATATAAGGTCAATAGTATATGAGATATTCTGGCAATTTAATGGAGTTCCCCATTAAGCAATATATAGTCTTCCATTATATCATTCTTAATTACTCTTCAAATATGGTCTTTTAAGGATATTCTTTGGTCAAACAAAACCTGATGGCTTTTTCAAATGCATCAATTCCTATAGTTTCTATTATAATGCTAAGGCTAATCACTAGTTAAGGTTTTGGCTATTCTCTTTAATAGTTATTGGCTCCCGATCATATGATCTCCCATATATTGTGTCAGCTTGTATTAGTTATCTTTTCAATTAGTATTAATGACTTAAGTCTTTCATCTCTTCCAGAGAATATTTTTTGAGAAGAAGTGAATTACCCATATATTTATTGGTGATCTTGGATCAATTAGAATCTTTCATGGCTTTTTTGATGTCTTTCCCATATTCCAAGTAACAAGGATCTTTATTCTATATAGCACTAAAACTAACCAGAATCTATATAATCTAATTTATTATACTATAGTCAGATGATAGAATTTTATAGATTATTTTTAGTATAGAGATACATATAGTGTTAAGTATATATCTTGTACAATGTAATCTATATGTGAAAACTGTTCTCAAGTGGAATTGAATCAGTAACACACAGTTGATGACCTGGAAGTGCACTCACTTGTATTATTGATTCACAGATCAAAATAATAATAATTGATATATTGATTATAATTTAATATTAATAAAATTATATAACTAATACTTAGTTGTACTTAAAATAAATAAAAAATAAAATAAATAAAATCTTTATATAAATATATTTCAAATTTAATATAAAATAAATAATATTTAATTAAATTAAATTATGTTATTAAGTATAAATTAATAAAATTGAAAATAATAAATCTGAAAAAATTTTAATAATAAAAATAAAAAATATATTTATAGTAAGGATATTTAATTCTATAATTTAAATTTTTTGATAATTTTTTTTTTTTTTTTTAAAGTCCAATTTGACTAAAGTGAATTTTATTAATGATTACATGAATAATTTATCTAACCTATTTTTCTATACTACCTATCCAATTGAATATCCTAATTTTTCATTAATGTAATATTATTTTATCAGTTGCACTACTGTGTCTGAGCCATATAGTATTCAAAATCTGTTATGGGAACTCTTATTATTTATTTTTTCAGGGGGCTTGAGATATGTATTTCTTAGTTCTTGATATTTTGTTTTTACATTCTTGTTTATATATACCCTGGTAGATCCTTACTATGTTTAGTCCTCAGAAGGCTGGTTGTACTCTAATATATGTAGGCCTTATAGTCTTATGCTAACATCCTGATAATTCAATAATATTGCTTTATTGATCGACCAATAGTTTTCCATTGCTTCATTATTAACCACTCTTCAAATATGACCTATAGGGGTTTTTCTTGATTGTTACTTTCTGAATTACTTCTCCCAAATTTTTAGTCTACTCTTGTGGTTCCTATTATTATACTAATACTAATCACTAGTTTCATAGACAGCTGTCTTTTCTGATAGCCATTGATTTTATGATTGTAATAAAATTTCCCATTAATTTGAGTTACAGTTTATACATTTTTCAATTGGTGCAGATAACTGAAGTCTCCTAGATTTCCCATAAGAGTGTTTTTTAAGAAGAGGTAAGTGTCTTCATATTTTCATTAGAGGTTTGAGTCCATCAGGATCTTTCTTGATTTGTCTTGATATATTTACATATTCTGATAATAGGATCTTGTAATTTTCTTAACACTAAAACCAGCCAAGGCTGTATGACCTAATTTATTATATCAGTAGGATTTTTATAGATTGTATTTGTGTACAAAGGTGCATATAGTAATAAGTATATACTGTATTTTATATAACATAATCTATATTGTGAATCCTATTCTCAAGTGAGATTGAATCAATAACTTGTGAATAGTGACCTGGAAGTGTATCCACTACACTATTGACCCATAGATCATATTTTTTGATAATTATTTATATAAATTTTGTTATAAATTATAAGCTTTAAAATTAGAATTAATTTATTAAATCCTGCAATAAAGTATTACTAAAATTTATGAAATTAATATTAATTAAAATTTAAAGATATAAAATTTGAGCTTTTTTATATATTTATTTAGATTATTAAATTAATTTATTGATTTTTTTTTTATCCACAATCATGCTGCATTGACATGTCTTTATTGAAATATTGAGAGATATCAAAATATTTTATAAACTTTTTCACAAAGTGAATAACTCATCATTATATATTATTAGTTAAAGGACTATACTACTTAATAAATATAAAGAGTTTACTAAGCTAGTTCAGATTAAACAAAACTAAGTCTAAACTAGATACTTTAAGTCAGATTTAGAAAACAATATTATGCTCTTCTAGTAGCTTAGTATAGTGCCTCTAAGTTAACTAGGATTATTACTAACAATTTATCACTATTAATTATCTTGAAAAATGATGAATTGCTAAAATATGGCACTGTGAAAAAAGAAAAAAGAAAATACAATTCAAAGTTCTTTAAAAGGTTCTTATTTCATTTTACAGTTTCCTCTTAAAAGAGGTTTGTTTGATTGAAATATTCTTTAAGCTTTATAATGTTTAAAAAACTTAATTATTTCTAAAAGTAACTTCAAGAAGAATATTTGAAGAACTTATCCTTCTGTTGATATATGGATTCACTTATCACTACTGAAGCCAGTACTATATTATGGAAGAGTTTGCCTAACTAGAATAAAAAATCTTTTTAAGAACTTTTCTTGACCAGAATAGAAGCTTGGAGATCTCAGTTTTTATTTAATAAAGTCTTTTTACTACTTGAGAAACTTAATAAGAAATAAGAGTCAAATTTGTTTGTCTATCCATTGCTCACTTTTCAATATATAATTGTTTTCTAAAGGTCAAGTATACATAGTTAGAAGGAACACTTTTTCTAAAACTTTCTTTTCTATATCACCAATTATGTAATAAGACACATGAGTATGATCAATAGAAGCTTGTTTACATTTCAAAAATTGACATATTTCATGTCAGTCAATTACCTTTAATTAGGATTTATATTATCCAAAATTCAAGATTAAACTGATATAGGCAAAATTCATCAGAAAATTACAAAAATGTGAGCTCTAAGAGGGTTAAGCAGTCGAAAAGGAAGAAAATAAGCCTTTTAACTACAGAAAACCTATATAAACCTTTTGATTCAAAGGTCAGATAGGTTTCTAGATACTTTACAATCAGTTTTTTATTCTTTAGAAACTTTTTTATCATTGGTATTAATGGTATTGCTTGACTTTTCTTGGTCACTAGAAGTCAAGTTTTTGAGTAAAGAGGTTTGTAGACAATAAGAGAAGGATAGTAGTAACTTTTGAAATAATAATTCAAGTTGTTTTAAGAAAAGTGTTAAGATTTTATTAGCAAGAAAGTATAAAAACTTCTTGTGAACATCTTTTTTATGTATAGTTAAAGGATTAGTGAAAAGAGTTTTTGATCTATATACAGTATATATATATATATTTTTTTTTTTTATTAGTCATACTGACTGAGCTTTATTGATTTTTGAGAAGTACAGATTTAGATTACAAGAGTACAGACTTATAACTATTTGACTACATTATTCTTATTTAATATAATCCAATTTTATCCATTTCTTAAGTAAATATTATCTTGTCAGCTGCCCTGCTTTTGCTTGGGCACCTAGCATTCTGAAAATTCACTAGGAATTACTATTTTTAATTCGAGGGTATTTGGTTTTGTTATATGTTTCTTAGAGTGTAATTGGTTCTTTGCAATGAAAGTGGTTTGAATCTTGTATAATGTACTTGTTATATTCAGTTTTTCTTCAAAGACTAGATCACTTGATTCTTCAATCTTCATACAATCTAACATAGAGCCTTAGTTATCATTGATATATATTATAATAACCTGAGTCTTTCAGTGATTATTCTTAATCACTCTTTAAAAATGGCCTACAGAGGTTTTCCTTGATCAATCGAGATCTTAGGTCTCTCCCAAACATGTCTACTTCTGCAGTTCCCATCATAAGTACTTTGCTTTCTCACAATCCAAGACCAAATTAGCCCTATCCCTAATGATGGATCCCTAAAGTATTTGCATATAAAATTTTGCAGATTACTTACATCAGGAAATTTTTTTGACAAAGATCTTCAAAGATTTTTGAGTGTAAATCTCCGGCAGGTACTCTGTTATCATTAGAAGTTCCTGAAGCAAAGATTTATATATAAAACTCCAAAGATTTTCAAATGTTTTAAATTTTAATAAAATAATTTTATATTATTATCAAAATATTTATTTTTAAAAATTTATTTATTGAAAATTACTTTTTTTATATATTTTTATTAATCATTTATATTTACATTACTCATTACCAAAGTAGATCTTTCTATTTCTACATTTTTCGATTGCAATCCCAGATTATTTTCATTATTTTCTACTTTCTTCAGAAAACTTTGAATTTCAATATCTTTCTACTCATGCATTTTTTGATTTTTATTACTTGAATTGTCTTCCATAAATTCAATTTTCTTTTTAATTTTTCCTAAAATATATTATTAGTAAACAAATAACTCTAAAATACTTTGAAGAATTTTTAAATTTATCTTATTTTTTTCTATTTTGCTTTTAATAATGTTTCATTAATTAAAATACTTTCATTACTCAGATTTAAAATTGTTTGACATATTGCAATAGCAAATACAACTTGTTCTTCAGAGGCATCACCTTTTGGCCAGACTTTTTTGAGAATATACATCATTATGCTTTGATCTTCTCCCCTAGGATAGATATGAAGATTTTCGAAGCACTTTCAGATTTTTCGTGATTTTTTCTAAGCCGTAATTTCGGTAGCAGTTGCATTTGTATTGATTGTATCCAGGAAGTTTTCACCAAAGATGGAAAACATGGCATCCCAGATTTTTGAATCCATAGTCCCTTAAATGATTTGTGTTGTCTTACAAGCTATTAAATAAATAATATTGTTAATAAATTTATTTATATTATTAATAACTGTAATAATTACCACTTGATGAATATGCTTTTTATAATATATTTTCCAACATTTTCTTGTAAGGCCTTCAAAGAACTCTGAATATTCTTGCTGAAAATATTCCTCTATATACTGGCGAAAATCTTCAGGATCTGTGTATATTTTTTCAAAAAAGACTTCTTTCACGATACTCTTAACTACATGCTATTATAGAATCTAAAATATTATTTAAGTTCTTCAAAGATTAAAAAATTAAATCTTACCTCGTGAAAATTCTATTCAGTGATTAAATATTGATTCATGTGAATTTAGTTTTCTAGGTAGGTAAACTTATTCTCGATGGCTTTTTAACATTTTAAAAATTGATTAATTTTCTTATAAAAACTTTCTTGGAACTCCAAAAGCCTCTTGATTAATATATTAGAAATTAAATATACAAATTAGTATTTATTTAAATAGTTACATCTTTTTAATATACCTAAAAATTCTTCAGGCAACCTCTTAGCAGGCAAAAATTCTAGAATATAACTGGAGGATCTTAATTATTTTTAGAATAGCTCTGTTTTCATTTCAGCTTGAGATGTTAATCTTTGATCTGAGGTATCAAGAATACTTTTGGGCTTTTTGGAGAGCTTTGAAATATCCTTTTTACCTAAGCTTGAACCTGAAATCATTTGTTGAAACATGCTATATATTTCTTTTCTTTTATTTAACATTAATAAAAAAGAAAGGACTTTAAAAGACCTTATATAATACAAATCTCAAGAAATTATGTCATATTATGATTGCATGCTACTCTTTGTCATCTTTTAAAAATTACTTTATAGCTTTAAAAATGAAAGTATATTAATAAAATTATGACAACTTATAAATTAAATTTTTGATTGGCTAAATTAATCAGTATTTTATTGGTCAATGTTATTTTAATATACATATTATAAATTTAAATTTTTCTGAAGTTTTTTATTATTAAAATTAATAAAATTATTTTTGTTTTACAAATTTTCAAAAATTTTTAAAGTTTTTCAGAGAATTTTTCAAAAATTTCTAGAAAAATTTTAGCAGGTGAAGATCTCTGGAAATCTTCATTAAAAAAATTTTCTGATTTATGTTTCTTTTTTAGGGACAAAATTTATAGCTCTTTACTTTAATAGAAACAAAAGTCCGAAAATATTATAAATCAAAAATTAGAATAATAAAAAACAATTGTGGACAGTTTTTTTATAGTAATTAATTTAAAAATTTTAAAGTTTTCTAGTGAGAAACATTTGACTTTATCCATCTTTCTAATAACTTTCTCGGCTGATACAGATAACTGAAGTCTCTCGATATCTTCTATGAATATAATAATTTGAGAAGAAGTAAATTCTTTATTAGACTGGTAAGATCTTGAGGTGATTATTATCATTCCTTATATTCTTTTAATAGGCTTTACATATTTCAGGTGGCATGAATATCATAGCTTCTTTTGTCCTAGTACTAAAACTGACTAAGATCTGTATGATCTATTTTATTACACCATAATTGAATAGTGATGTTTGATAGGTTGGGTATATACAAAAGTATATATGACTAATGAGAATAGATCCTATATATAGGGATCAGATCGAATCAGTTTTTATTTGATCCAATCTGTATCCGAATGGATTTATTTTTATATGATCCGTATCCATTCAGTTAATCCGATATTTTTTTAATCGTATTTTTTTTTTTTTTTTTTTTTTAATTCATTTTCCCTACTTAATGTTTACTTGCCAGCTTTAAGTTTTATATATAAACATTTAGCTAATAATTTATATTTTTAATATTTAAAATTTATTGCCATTTACGATCTTTGTTTTCTAAATTAAAATATACACCTGTATAACTTAAATTTTCTGCAGTACTGCTACTGCCTTGATTTTTTTTTATCGATTCTTCCAGTGCTAGCAAAGCAGGGGGATCT
>CAJVPT010006250.1:0-11247 GCA_910592055.1 Acaulospora colombiana
TTTTTTTTTTTTTTTTTTTTTTTTTTTTTAATGCTAATTCATTCTTGCGTCAGGTATCTTTATTAATTATTAAGATACATTCTAGGAACAATTGGGATTACTAGTTACCCATATTATCTAAGGATTTACAGATCAACGAATAGTACAAGGGGTATCTATTTACATTTCACCCAACCAGAATAGGGGAACTATATTATTATTTAGTGTAGAATTTCTCTTAATCCTTAACAAAGTTGAAAAGAGGTAAATATATGCTATCAAAATAATAGATCACAAATTGTACTTCCTCATTACAAACCAGTACTTCCTAGGGGATACTACAGGACAGCTTGTTGCTACCCTTTTGGAGGAAACTAACATGCCAAGAACTTGCCTAAGATACCCAGCACCATCGGTGTTGGGGATGTCTTATACAAGATCTGAAGACCTTGTTAGTGCTGAAAAGAAAAAAGAAAAAATATGGATCTGTCCTGTATCTTGACTGGGGCATGGTCTTGTATTATAAAACTCCTATTATCCATCTATTGAGAAACTGTTTTGTATGGTCCTTATGTTTTTGTGGGTGGTCGGGTCCATCTTTGCATGCAGTCCATGGGGCAAACAGTCCGTGAGCTTGTTTACTCTTCCTTGATGGCCAATGATTTAGGAAGTTGCTTTGTCCTGTATCCATCCGCACCAGTACATGACTTATGGTGGATCCCAGGTTCTTATGGAGCTGAGAAAATGCATTCAGATACGTGAAGTGACCAATGAGAGCTTGTTTATCAATCTTGTCCAACGCGTTTTGTGTCGACCAATCAGAATCAATGGAATTCGTGCTATCTAAAATTTCAGGATCAAGCTAGGATAGACAAAATTTCCCAAAAAGTCATGAAAAGTGGTAGCTCTAAGAGGACATACAACTATTCCAAGGGTAAAAAATGAGTCCTTTGGATGGGAGAGCCCCTCTCTCAGGTATTGTTTTATTCCTTCACTTCATCTGATAGGTGGCAGGTACTTTGCTATTGGTTCTTCTTCTTTGAAGAACTTTCTTGCCATTGATAGTTAAGATGTATGCTGGACTTTGCAGGCTATAAGAGTCCAGTGTTGTTCATAGGAGATTGTAGACAATATGGGGGAAGTAGTGAAGTCCTGAAAAAAACACTTCAGGTTGGTTTAAAGAAAGTATTAAGACTTTATTAGTATAAAAGTGACAAGACTTTTGTGAACGTCTTTTTTGTATATGATCAAAAAATCAATAGGAAGAGTTGATTGATATAAAACTAATTTAAATAATTATTAGAAATAAGTAAAAATTTAAAAAAGTATGAACTAGTAAGATCTATGGGTCAATAGCACAGTAAGTGTATTCTCAGGTCACTATTCACAAGTTATTGGTTCAATTCCATTTTAGAACAATATTTGCAATATAGGTTATATTGTACAAGATGTATGCCTAATATCATATGCATACTTGTATACTAAAGAATCTATAGAAATCTACTGTTCAACCACAATATAATAAATCAGGTCATATAGATATTGGTTGGTTTTAGTACCAGGAAAGGATCCCATGATGTCACACTACTTGAAATATATGAAAATCTCAAAGAAAACTAGGAAAGACAATAATTGATTTAAGATTCTATCAGTTTCATGTGGAAATTCACCTTTTCTCAAAAAACTATCCTTATGGAAGACTGAGAGATTTCGATTGTTATTACCAGTCAAAAAAATGTAAAAGGCCAGTCATATACTAGGAGATATATATATCACTATTACCAATAGCTACTAGAGGATATGGTCCTATAGGTGCTGAAAGGCTTGATAAAGTACAATAGTTATAATGAGAACTAAGAGATAAACATGTTTGGAAGAGACTACAGTATTATTTGGTTAAGAAAAATTCCTGTAGGCCATATTTGAAGAGTGATTAAGAATGGTTACAGAAAGATTTAAGTCATTAATATGGCTCACCAATGGTCACCAGAAGATCTACCTGGAACTAAAGATGGATCCCTAAAAGAGAAGGCAAGGACAAAAGTCAAATGTCCCTAATTAAAAAACATTAAAATTTTTAAATTAATAATAATAAAAAAACTACCCATAATTGTTCTCTATTATTTAAATTATTGATTTATAGTATTTTCTGATTTTTGTTCCTATTAAAGTGAGAAGCTATGAATTTTGTTTCTCAAAAAGTGACATAAGTAATCTGCAAAATTTTATATATTAAATACTTTAGGAACCTATTATTACCTGGGACTGCATAAAAACTAAGGATATCAATGGACAATCAATCTTTAAAGATTAAGTACAACAAGTACATTTTATAATTTAAACATACCTCATAGAAAATAGACTTCACAAAGTAAACATCCCTAAAAAACTAACTTTCTGATAAAAAAATAATAAGAAGTCATCTGATAGATTTCTAGAATACCAAGCAGCCCAGGCATAGCAGGGTAACTGACAAAGATAGTATTCTTAATAGGTAAAATTGTGCAGGATTTAGTTGGATATAATAGGATAGTATAGACTAGTAGTTATAATAATTATTCTTATAAAACAAACTGTATATTCCATAATATCTGATCAATAAAAACCCAGTTAGTATGATTAGTTAAAAAAAAAAAAAAAAGAATTAATGTAAAAACCTTAATAAAATTGATTTTTAAAAATATATATTAAAATTAAATAATTAATTTTAATATTAATTATATAAATTTTTTTATTATATTATTATTATATTTATAAATTTTTGTTTTTACATTAATATTTATACTAAATTTATATTTTTTTATTAAATTTAATATCAAATTTTTTTATCTTAATATTTTAAATTTGATACTAATTTATTATTAAATTTTATTTACTATAATAAATAACAATAATTTAAAAAATTTATTAATATTTTTATTATTAAATTTAATCAAATTTGACAATAATTTATTTATTAAATAATATTATTTTAATTAGTAAATAAGTTTTATATTATAATACTTTGGATTAGTTTTTAAAATATTTTATAACTATTTTTTTATAATTATTTTTTATTTATTATAGTTTTATTTAATTTAAAGATAATTTATTTATTTTATTATTAAATATCTTTTAGTATTATTTTTTAATAGTATATTTTTTAAAAACTCTTTATAATTAAGTTAAATAAATAAAATTTTTTTAACCTGCAATCATTTCATAATGATGTGTCTTTATTAAGATATTGAAAGATACCACAATATTTACAGACATTCACAAAATGACTAACTTGTCATTATACATTATTAGTTAAAGAACTACACTACTTAAAAAATATAAGGAGTATACTAAGCTAGTTTAGACTAAACAAAACTAAGTCTAAACTAAATATTCTAAGTCAGATTTAAAAAACAATATTATACTCTCTTAGTAGTTTGCTATAGAATCTCTAAGTCAATTAGGATCATTGTCAATAGTTTGTTACTATTAATTATTCCAAAAATCAATGAATTGCTAAAGTTGATACTGAAAAAAAAAGGAAAAAGAAAATATAATTCAAAACTCTTTAAAAGGTTTTTATTCCATTTCATAGTTTTTTCCGAAAGAAGTTTGCCTGATTGGAATATTCTCTAAGCTTCATGATGTTTGAGAAACTTAATCATTCCTGAAAGTAACTTCAAGAAGAATGTTTGATAAACTTATCCTCTATTGATATACAGATTTTCTTAATGCTATTGAAGCCAGTGCCATATTATAGAAGAGTTTGCTTAACTGTAATAAGGAAATCTTTTTAAAAACTTTGTCTGACTAGGATAGAAACTTAAAAATCTCAGCTTTTGTCCAAGAAAACCTTTTCACTATCTGAGAAACTTAATGAAAATTGAAAATTGGATCTTTTTTTTTTATCTATTGCTTGCTTTTTGGTATCATACTTGTTTTCTGAAGGTTAAATATATATGATTGGAGAGAATACTTTTTTTAAAACTTTCTTTCTTATATTATCAATAATATATGAGACATATGAGTGTAACCAATAGAAGCTTGTTTATATTTTAAAAGCTGACGTGTTTAGTGTTAACTAATTATCTTTGATAAGAATTTATGTTACCCAAAATTTAAGATCAAATTGAAATAAGCAAAATTCTCTAAAAAACCATAAAAATAGGAGCTTTAAGAGGGCCAAAACAGTCAAAAAGGGAGAAAATAGATCTTTTTACTGCAGAAAATCTCTATAAACCTCTTGCTTTAAAGATTAAAAAGATCTTCTGATACTTTCTTCTTCCTTTGAAAACTTTTTTGCCATTGGTATCAAAAATGTTACTTGACTTTTCTTAATTACTAGAAATCAAGTTTTTGAGTAAAGAGATTTGTAGATAATAAGGGAAGAATAGAAGTGACTCTTGAAGTTATACTTCAAATTGTTTTAAAGAAAGTGTTAGGACTTTATTAACAAGGAAGTATAAAAACTTTTTGCAAGTATCTTTTTTATATATGGTTAGAGGATTAGCAAAAAGAGTTTATTTGTTTTTTTTTTAATGCTAACTTGGCCAAGTTTATTAGTGAAATTTTACTATACAAATATATATAATCAAAAGAAAACAATGAAAAGCTAGTAAACCAATGATAAGTTGAAAATCACTTTATGTCTGAGCTATCTCCAGACAGAAACCTAATGTAAGGATTATTAGGGTGACAAAAATTTCTTATAGGGAATTAGTATGTATAAAAAATCTATGTCTACCACAGACCATTTGGTCTGTTTTACTATTATATTAAATACCCTACTTTGCTGTCTCTATTTAAAAAAGAAAAATGAAGCTATGACTGTACAAATTTAAATAGGGATAAATATTCTACATTACAAAAAAGATATCAAAAGAAAAAAGAGAAATGGTTTGGTTATAGGTGACTTGAAAATATACTATTACTACCATATTGATACTGTGGGCTGGTTACTCTTCAAGGACTTTATCAGTTTAAGGTGCAATGCTTGTTTCTTTACTGCTTTCAATACCTCTATGTTATGGTCCTTATCTACTAGTTTTTTGCCTTTTTTTTCTATATCCTATCCAGTATTAAATCGTCTATTGATGTTCTTTTGGGTGATAATAAGTCGAGGGTTCGAAGGGCTCTAGGAAATAAGTAAAAGAGCATTGGAAACTACAAAATATTTAACCTAGAAAGAAGAGTCTTGTTTCTTTCAATATATACTTTTGTTAGCCTGACAATATTATACTGTTTTCCCAAAGTATTACTATTAGTAGAGATTAAATTATTGTTAAATGTTTTATTGTAGTATATTTTTTAGCTACTTAAGGTCACTCGACTGCATGTTGGTGTTGTTGATTGGATATAAATAATCCTAAGATTTCCCTAATCTTCCAATATTTATGCTGATAAAAAATAGGCATAGTACTTTTAAGATGTCATTTTCATTCTGTATTTCTTTGAGCTTAATCTTCCTTTTTCTTTCTTGATAGAGGAGAAGGAAAGATATGTTTTTTTTCTTTCACTTAGTCAAAAATATAGAAGTTGATAGTGTTTCTTATCCACTTGCACAAGGCACAATAACTTATGGTGAACCTTAGGTTCTTATGAAACTGAGGAAATGCATTTGAACATGTGAAGTGATCAATAGGAGCTTGTTTACTTTTTTTACTAATATGAGCTCTATCTGTTCAATCACAGTATAAAAAACTTTGTGCTACTCAAAATTCAGAATCAAACTGAGGTAGCAAAATTTCCTAGAAAAAAATCAAGAATGAGCACTATGAGAAGGTAACAAGGGACAAGAGAGTGGAAAAGTTATTTCTTATCACACAGATACTTTTGTAGTGTTTCTCTACAATATAAGATAATAGCATATTAATTCTTCATCCTTTCAAAACTTTTTTGTCATTAGTAAAAAAGATATTTTTTGATCTTTATGATCACTAGAGATCAAGTTTTTGTTTGAAGAGAATAGTAAGCAAGAAGAAAGAAAATAGTTGATAGCTTTTGAAGTTTTTTCAAGTTGGTTTAGGAAAAGTAGTAAGACTTTATTAGCTTAAAAGTATAAAAACTTCTTGCGAATATCTTTTTTATGTGTAATCAGAGGATTAGCAAAGAGTTGTACTTGAAGATGACCTGAAAAGAGTTTACTTGTTTTATTATATTTAGTTAAATAATTAATATATTATATAAATTATATTATATTTATTATTTTTTTAATTAATAAATTTATTTTATTATTAAAAAAAAATTCTTTCCCACATAATCTAAAAAATCTCAAAATTACTATTTCAGAAAATTCCCAAAATTTTAGCTTCGAAGAAAAAACCAAAGAAACCTGGGAGTTCCTCTCCCAAAGAACTCAACTATCAACATGAATATATTCTTCTTGATGTTTTTTTTAACTCTTTGTCAGTACATTCTCCTTAATGTTCTTATCACATATATTCAAAAAAAACTAGCAATAATCTACTAAAAAATACAAAAACAAACAAACTCTTTATTATTAATCCCTTCTCATCTCTATCTCTTTTCAAATCTTGGAAATTATTCATCTATCTGGTTCACACCTATTAAAAACTTAGAAAATGAACAAGCCAAGTTCAAAGTGATAGCAGCCACCTTTAAAACAGTTCAGAAAAACAGATTCTCAAGTCTTCACATAGATATCAATATCTTTGCTCTCGAACTCATGACCTTAATTGCACTTAACATATTTCTTGACTTTCAATAAACCTTCAAACTTACATATGAGAATTGTAAATTAGTTATAAAAGAAGTTATGATAAAAAAACTGAGCTATAGCCTTCACATATCCTAGAGTAAACTTGATATCATAATGAATAAAATCTTCAACACTTTTCTTTTAAAATAAAAAACCCAAAAACTTATATCTTTTCAAACACACCTATCTCAACTGAGAAAATAATTTGCAACAATTATATGCAAATAGATACAAACCAACCTACCCCCACATTAGCCCATATGCAGTATACATATATTAGCCAGCCCATTTCTTCTAAAAGTAGCAATAATAATCAACAATATTTGAACCAATCATAAGTAACAACAAACAATACCACAACAAACCAATCAGAAAGGCCTCCAAAGAACTCTATAATCTTATAAGCTGATCAAATTAGCAACAAAATATACATTAGATTTGCTGACTCTCAGAAAAATCAAAAAGCACTTCTGAAAATCTGCCAAAAACTTAACATCTTCACATGTAAATCAGAAGCAATAGTTAATCTCTTTCTAACTATCAAATAAGAAGCTCCTATCAGAACCCCCAAAAACCTAAAGGCAATATTTATCAAAATTGAGCTCAGAAATAAGATCTTCTTTCACACATTCATACAGATAGAATTAATCAAAGGCAAACTCCAGTTACAATATGAAGACAATATTACAACAACTATTGCAACAAATATAATATTATCTTTATTATCAGAGCAATGAAATGCAAAATCAGAAATATTATTAACAAGGCACTATTTATAGCTTATCTCAAAACCCGTGATCTGACAGATCTAAAATATTGGCAGGTTATAGCAATTATCAAGTATGGATTCAACTACTTCATAGATTCAACATTATCAAAAGTTAATTATCATAATATTCTTAAACATTGTGAAAAAATGATAAAAAACAAACTACCTGAACTCCCTGTCTCACTTGATCTTATTTCTACAAATATAAAAATCAAACTATCTTATTCCATCTCTATTTTATCACCACAACTCTTAATGGAAATAGCCAAAAGCCTACAAACATACTATAACTTTGACCTCCTTTCAGAAACATACTTCAAAAAAAAATTTAAGTTCTCAAATGAGCCCAAAAACCTTATCCCATAAATTAAGGATCTCTTTCTATTAAAATATAGAGCCCAGCTAAAAGACTTAAAAGCTTTGGTAACAGAATTCAGGAACTTCTATTATGTTTTAGAAAAACTTCCAGAATTCTATTTCGACTTCCCTCTCCCTAAACAATAGCTTTCAGCCTCATACACTGAATTGTCAACTGAATTAGCCATTCATTTCCCAGTGAACAACAACTCAATAGTCAAAAGAGATGCCATATAATTACTATAGAAACACAACTTTGCAGTCAAAGCCCTTCCCTTTGACTATATTAGAACAAGACAAGCCCTTCCCCTATCACATCAAATTAGTGAGGACTTTAACATTACACTTCCAATTTAGTAGTAGAATAAGGTGAATCCACTTCTGGAATTGCTAAATTCAAAATTCAAATTTCAGCTCCCACTAGAATCTGAATGGATTGCCACCATCTAACTCAAATGAAGAAACCTCTCTATCAGTATCACTAAAACTCATTGAGAAAAATCTCAATATCTCGAAAGAAGACTTACACAGAAATTCACCCAAACTTAAGGAAACTCTAAACAAGATAAAAATGGCATATTATGGAAAAATATCATGAGAGTGGATTCATCCAATACTATCTGATCTTCCTATTCTTGATGATACAATCTCTTTTCTCAAAAACAATCAAATTAATATTACTCTCCCTATTATAAAAGATAAATTCCTTTCAAAACACACCAATAAACTAAGTAATTACTTTTATTTTATCAAATTGTCAGACAACTTTATCACCAAACCAAAGCTACCTGATTCAGAATTAACTCTTCTCCCCACTCTGTTTTAATGAACATTAGTAGTAGCAATAATAGTTACTCCTTTAGTTCTAATGATAACACTTCAATATTATAACATCAAATTTGCAACCTTCTCACTCTAACTATAATTAACACACAAGGCTTAAACCAATAGGAAAAACTATAATGCTTTATAGATTCACAATCAAATGCAAAAAATATAATAATCTTCATTGAAACAAAACACATTCTCTTTCCAGAAAACTCAACAACTATACTATAATCTCAAGTCAATCCAATAATATCTCAAGCAATGGTACATATATCCTCATCTCTAACAAAATAACAAATCATATTTTCAAGATATTTACACAAAATAAGTACTGGTATGTAGCACAATTTAAATTTAAGCCTAAAATCAAGATAATAATAATTGCTTTATATCTTTCACATTACAACCAATCTAGAAACAAGGTAACTTTATCACTTCATAAATTCATCTTTAATAACAAAACTGAAAAGATTATAGCAGGAGATTTCAACATATTCTTAAAAACAATACTATTAATAAACATATCCACAAACAACAAAAAAAGAAAAATATACAATTATCTATACAATTTAACTGACTTAGCAAAGACTTTTGACAAAAACATGAATACACACATTTTACATCCATAAACATCTCAAGAATTGATCAAGTCTGGCTTACTCCTAATCTGGCAAGTAAAATATTAAGCTACAATATATCTGATCCAGCATTTATAATCTCTAATTACAAGCAGATTAAAATAATATTTGACTGGTTTGAATACAAAAAACTATAGAAAATAAAATTCATGACAAAGGCATATCAATTTAACAAAGCAATACCTAAACAACTGACATTATTTGAAGAAGATATTATCCTACAACTTGACCAATTTTCCTCTTCCTCATGGTTACTTTTTAAAAGTATAATTATTCAAGCTCTTAACAAAAACATATCTATCAGAAAACTACAAATACCAACCAAAAACAAAAGAAATCTTTTTTCAAAAATCAACTATACTATAAAATATATCAAGCTAATATTCAATAAAATCAGATTCAATATATTACTATCATTTTATACAGAAAAGCTGAGGAGCATCACCAAAGAGTATTACAATCTTCTTCCAATCCAAGTTCACTTAAAAAAACACTTTAAACCTTAATCACAAAAAAATAAAAAAGACAGCATTATTAATAGCAAACAATATTTAAAAAAAAGTTAAAAAAAATTTCACAAACTTCTGGAATAGGTCCAAACATTACATAAAATAGCCTTCAATGATATCAAACCTTCTCTTGATCTCTCAATTCTCACTAATGGACAACAACTGCAAAATAATCTTGAAACTCTGGTTGACATTATCACAAATCATTTCAAAAAGTTGCTCACACCCAAAAACTTTAAAATTAATGAAACATGATAACAAAACTATACACCCAAATAACAACTAAAAGAGAAAATTTATCAAGATCTACTTAATACTACCACCTTGCAAGATTTAAAAGAATCAATAAACTTATTTCTAACAAACAAAGCTTCAGACCCTAGCAAGGTTCTCTACGAAGCATGAAAACATATAGAAACCCCAGCTCTCACTATATTAAATAAGCTTTTCAACAACTTACTAAGAAATGAAAACTCTTTCAAAGCATGGAAACGATCTATCATCACACTTCTGCCAAAAAAACTTATCTAATTCCATAGTTTAAATAATACCAGACCAATTGTCTTTATAAAAATAAGTAGAAAAATCTTTATTAAAATCCTCAACAAATGATTATCATCAACAATAGCTGAGTTCAATGTTCTATCATTATTCAACTTTGCTGGTACAAAAGATCAAAGTACCCTTGAACTGCTGACTATTATTAGATTACTCATTAGTATTTTCATAAATCATGACAAAAAATACTGACTAGTCTCGTTTGATATTCAAAGGCATATAACTCAGTTAACCTCAAAAGTCTCAAGTTTGACATGAAAAAAATAAAATTACCTGCAAAATTTACAAACATTATTATGAAGCTACTGATGAATCGGTCACTTCAGTTTATCTCTTACTATAACTTAACCCATCTCATATCAGTTTCACAAGGACTGGACCAAGGAGAAACTATAACATCACTATTATGGATTATTTTTTATGATCCAGTTATCTCAAAGATGCAAAATATTCTACCATTCAACAATAATATTTTCCATATATTGACAATGTCAATTTTCACACAAAACTTAACAATACTACAAAAAACAACTGACATATTCATATCATTTCTTAAAATGAATTATATAACTTGCAACAAATCAAAGACCAATTTAATAATGAACTACTCCTGGAAAAGCAATAAACATAAACAATACCTAAAAGTTAAGAATATAGAAATCACATTCAAACCTTTTGAACAAAATATAAATATCTAAAAATCTATTTATATAACAAGTTTACCTAAGTCTCCCGATGAAATCATGACTTTACACCTGAAAGTCAGATGACAACTGTGAAAATGGTTTTAGAAAACTATGGATATTTTGATGAGACGAACATCTTTTATTAAGGCCAGAAAGATGTTGTCAAATAGGATTTCAAGATAATCAAGGATTTAGACCTCCAGCCGTGAAACACTAATGATTTGCT
>CAJVPT010006251.1:0-11247 GCA_910592055.1 Acaulospora colombiana
GAAACCTTAGGGTTCCTAGTGTTGGAAGCCATTTCCCTGTTGTCGAGGTTGCTGCGCCTCAAGTGATCGGGAAAGAGATTGGGGATTGAGTTATGGTTGAAAAGTATAAATAAAGGATGTACGTGATTATTTTGATATTAAAATGTCAAAAAATTATGAAAATGAGATTTGTGATATCTATGGTTTTGTGAGTTCATTGATGAAGTTTGAGTTGACAAATGATTTGTCAAAAATGTTGGGTGAATTGAAATTTGTAAAACAGAATCATGAACGTGATAAGCATATTGATAAATTTATCTACACGAGTGTATGTGAGGATTATTTGCAATGACGATTGGATGAGATAAGACTTGTGAAGAGAGAATTGTTTGAGAAGATTAAGGCCGTATTGGAGAAGAAGAGATTGATACAGTGACATATTGATCATATGAATGGGAGAGGTGTGATTGATGGGAATGTGAGGGTGAAAAGTTATGGTTGTAAGAGGAAGCGAAAATATTGTATTGTGAATTGTCTTGATAAATAAAATATAAATATGGGTGAATGATTTTAAGTATTTTAAGGATATCAGTTCTTTTGAATAAAAGATTGCTTGTGACGTTTGAGTTAATTATACAAAAGAGGTCCAAGAACTGACTTCAATTCTAACTTCTTCTGAAACAGCAACCTTATGTGAGGTTGTAGATTTTCAAAAATAATAGGTTACAAGGTGGTATAACGTATAGAGAGAATTAGTAGCTGTTATAAGGAACGGTCGTAAAATTGCAGGTACCGAAGATCTGGATACTAAAATAGAAAGACTTCAAACAGAGAACGAGAGACTCAAGAGGGAACTTGCGAATAGAACTCGAGAGGTGGCTGACGCAATAAACAATATTCGTGAGACTTACAGATTGATGAGCATAACTGTGGCACCTGCTGTTTCAGCACCTCGTTCAATACCTCGTTCAACAATTTGTTCAACAATTCTAACAGAAACGATTCCATTATGAGCATGTTGCATGAAAATGTGGGTCAGGTTTTGAGTGATGTGAAATTGGTTTCTCAAAAGGTTGGTTCTGAACCGAGATTGGATAAATTGATTGAAACGGTAGATAGATTGAGATATGAGATATGTGAATATATAGATTCTTCAAAAGATTTGAATGACAATACTTTAGAGGAGTGGGTTTGTGAATTGATGAGGTATGATGGTATTGGTGTATCAATTGATCTTGATTCTATTCATAATAAGGTGAGTTCTCATTTGGCCATCAAGGATTTAGAGAAAAAGATAGATAAATTGAGGAGAGAGATTAGTAGAACCTTGGGATCGAAGGGAGACAAGACATTGATAGTATTGATTCATGACTTGATAGTAAAGATGGGTTCCTAAAGAGGGTGGCAGGGACATAAGTCAAATGTCTCTCACTAAGAAAAATTAAAATTTTTAAATTAATAATTATTAAAAAACTACTCACAATTGTTCTCTATTATCTAAATTATTGATTTATAGTATTTTCTGACTTTTGTCCCTATTAAAATGAAGAGCTATGAATTTTATCCCTCAAAAAGGGACATAAGTAATCTGTAAAATTTTATATACTAAATACTTTAGGAACCCATCATTACTTGATAGATACGTATGCTGGTTGATGACTATATTTGAAATAGTTTATTATATTTATCATGATTTTAGTATCGTTTCATATATATTTTACATATTATTTTATGGAAGCCATTGTATATCTTAAATTGTCTTGATGAGATAAGTATAAATAAACATGGGGTTAATGTGATTTGAAATTAAATGGGTTTTCGAAAATTGAATATTACATTACAATATTTTTTTATGCTTAATTTGATAATATTGTTGACTGTTATCAACGTGTTGATGGTGTATTACATATTTTTTGTGGAATTAAGATTTCAATTCGAGATCTCGACACATTTCAAGTCTTTGATTCATGACATTTTGATTGTGATCAGAAATAAGTTGATTGACGCAACTAATTTGATGGGTAGTTGTGTAAATGTCATGAACTAGAATAACAAAAAATCCAGGGCAACCAAAGGGATCACAAAAAAATCCAAAAAAGATATTAACAAAAATGATAAAAAAATCAAAATCAAATACATCCATAAAGGCAAAGACAGCTGCAAAGATAAAGACATTAGTACCAGCGAAAAAGACAAAGAGATCAGTATCAATAAAGTCAACAAAAAAGATTAGTTCAAATAGTATAGAATCGAACGATAAAAATGTTTTGTTTTGTAATCATAGTAGTTATAGTTGTTGTTTCAAGCTTGAGCATAGTACATGTGAAGGGAATTATAAGTATTGTTTTAGTTCAAAATGACTGAACTTAATTATTGTAAACCAATGCAACAATAGAAAAATTTGGAACAAATTTGCGAAGTGAAAAAAGTGTCAAGGGCTTTATTAGATAAATATCAATGTTCTCCAATTACAGTTTCAAAAACATATGATGTCTATAAACCGGCAAAGGATTATGAGGGCAAAACAACATTTTTACCATTTCCAGGGGTTTAGTATAATTGTAAGATGTTGTTTCAGGATTTTAATCTAAAGTATAAAGATTTTTGTATATTGTATTATGTATTTTTGCTCAAGTTCAGAATATATCATAGAAACAAAATGCTTGTTCGTAATCAATTATTGGAGTTTGGAACTGATAATTCGTCGATGAGTCCTTTTAGGGTGGATACTTTGATGGGTCAGATAGTAGTGCGGGTAATAATTGTTCAATAGAGTATGACGTGCAAAGGATCAAATGCACCTTTGGTTTCTAGATACGTTAAGGTCGAAGATTTGTTGGAAGATATCAATGATTATAGATATAGTATGGTGAAACCACTATTCAATAAGGTTTACAATCAGGAATCTGTGATCGATTGTAATTCCTTGTGTTTTAGTACAGAACATATGATGTGTGTGGTATTAGATATCAATAAAGATTGGTATGTGAAGAATGTGGAAACGAAAGATGATCAATATGTGAGATTTCAGATTGGATTTTATTGGTGTATAGTATTAGTGAGTTACATGGATGAATTTAGAATTATGAAATATCACAGCACGAGTAAGGAGGAGAGAAAACATATGTTTGCACTTATTCGAGATTTCAACAATGTTGATAATGAATCTTTTCTGATGATCGGTAATCCAGGATATGTGACTCAGATGATAGAAGAATATTCATTTTATCCCAATTTTACAAATTGTAATTACAATGTGAATGAGGAGATGGAAGAGATAAAAAATATATTAAAATAGATTGAACAGAAGATTGTAAAACATGCGTTAAGTAAAGAACGTGAGAAGTTGATTATAATAATGAAGTATACGTACTGCCAAAAAAGAAAAATCGACCTAATGTTACACCAACAACTTTAAATGTTCCAACTCTGACAGGAAACGAAGTATAAGGATTGAACATTGTAATTATTTTATCGTGATAAAAAATATTTATTTTTTATTAAATAGATAGAACACCTTCTTTGATCACAGAAATCGAAACCGTGACTGAGATGGTTGTGATGAACCAAATTTTGATATAAGAGTGATTGTGGGTAATAATAGACATCGATCGATTATTTCTCAGATGAAACAGAAGCAAGGAAAAGGATCAGGTGATAAGGAAGATGATAGGAAGAATGATGATAAGGAGGATAATACATCTTTCAATTTTTGGTTTAATAATTAAAAATATATAAATACCTGTATAAATTATCTTGATGAAATAAAGTTGAGGGATAAAAGTTTATATTATCATATTTTTTATTTTATTTTTGTCAAATTTTATTGTTGTGGATTTGAGGTTGAGATATAAGAGACACAAAGGATGTCGACAACGAAAAATCAGATTTTGTCAATGTTGGAGTTGTGGTTACCTAAAATAAAGATATGTTTCATTCTGGTGTTGTTGTTGTTGAAGTTTACATTGTCAGTATGTGGTCAGGGTGGTGATGGGAAACCTCATGTGGTGGTTCATCTTTCAAGTTTGTATACAAAAACTAAGAAGGGGAGATACGTGAGAATATTGAGTAGGAGACATGGATTGACGAGTAAGTACGATGGTGGAATATATTTGTAGAGGGAAAATCTGATTTGACCTGTTCACAAACCCATACAACAGGATTATTTGAGAAGCAATTTTAATCAATACCTATCCTTACCTATGACACCATCACCAAATAGACAGCTTGAACAATTGTTAACCATTACATGTAATAACAGATATGTTTCGATATTGAGAAAACAAGGAGGGATCACAAGTCGATATGAGGGAGGAATATATTTGAAATCATTGATGCAAAATCAGTATGATAATGTTCACAAGTTGAAGAGGAGAGGATGGGTAAATAGGAGACATCATAAAAAGAATAATCAACATGGTTGAAAGAAGAGAAGAAGAAGAAATTAGTATAAATAAGTGTGATGTATTTTAAAAAAAATAAATAAATATGAGATTGATTTTTGCTATTACAATTGTATTATTGTATTTGAATTGTGTGAGTGGAGTGAATCCTCCTATTGATCCTCGAGGTCGCAGTCATGGAAAGGAAGGAGGAAATATTGATGATTTGTTGTGACAGATGAGAAGTAATCTGATACAAAGTTCAGTGACACCTCAGAATCATAGAGAATATGAATGGTTAATGCAAAGACAATCTGATTTAACAAGTCAGATACTAATATCTCCATGATTGACTCCAGCGCAAAATAATTATATGGTCGGTAGAAGTCGATAGGAGAATGAGGATATTTGTATAACAAATGTTAAGAAAGAAAATGTATAGGGTTCACTGAGGGGACGTTCGCATATAAGATATTTTTCATTTACTGGATCAAGGAGATCTTCAAAAGAGAGATCTCAAACATTGTTGCAGAGATCTCGATTTCTATCTCCGTATGATCTTTTATGGAATGTGGGGAATAAGGCATCTACATCAAGACTGCCACCATAAAACTCTATTGACCCGAAACATTCACAATCCAATTCACCATTTAGAAGTAATTGGGGTGATTTGTCTACTTTAGTTCCATCACCATTTAATCCTGTGAATTTTACATGTGATATATTGATGACAGATCAATATACACCATTGTTACCTGTAAGAAGACCATTTTTAAGTTTGTACACAAAAAATAGATGGAGAGAATATGTATCGATATTGAAGAAGAATGAAAATATTACATGATATTATGGTGATAGAATTTACATGCATAAGAAAGATGAGATTGTAATGATACACAAGGGGATGAACCCTAGACATGTAATTGTGAATGGAGATAAGGCACCCAGGTTACCACTGGCCCCAAGGAATTGAAGGTTTGGACAACTTTTGATGATAACACACAATAATAGATATGTTCCCATATTAACTGAAAAGAAATATTTGACGATGTGATATTGTGGAGGGATATATGTTGATAATGGAAATCAATTGGAATCAATACATAAACGTATGGAAAAGGGATGGGTCAAGAGATGACGTTCGGCAAGATTTTGATATAAATAAGGTATGTGTGTAAAGTTTGTTTTTTAAAAAAAAGATGAAAGGAATAATTTTGATCATCTTAATAATTTCGGTTTTAAACTTTGTGGTGTGTGAACCGTTTGCAGAATGCGTGCAAGATCTTCAAGAGGAATATGATTATATTGATAAATACAATTTGGATTCATTGACATTTTTGATGGATCAAATTTACAATTGTACGAATATCGTTAAACAATATTATGATAACAACATCATCAATGAAGTGATATGAGATAATGTTGATGAGTCAAAGATTATTATTATATCATGCAAATGATTTTGAAAAAATATGTAAAATGTCATCAAGAGTTAAAATGGAAGATGAAAGAAGGGTGGGAAGATTGTAAATGCTAGTTTGAATTTGTTTTTATTGATTTTCTAAATTTGACAATTCTTTGTGTGAGTATGTATTATTATGATTGTGATTGAATTATTATAGATAAAGTTTGGTTTTCATATTTTAGATCAAAGTCACTATGTATTATCGAAAAATTAAAAAAAATGAAAGAAATATTGAAAAAATTGTGCAAAGAATAGAAGATCAGAATAATGTTATTGGTGATCTTAGGATTGATGTTGATAATATAGGAAGGAAGGTTGGTTTGATAAAATAATCTTTGAATGATGTTAGAGAGAGTGTTGAAAATCATGATAAGAGAATCGGAGCGATTGAAAAGACTGGAGAACTTTTGATAAAGGGAATCGATCGCCTCGGGGATAAAATTGATAATATTAAAGCTCCACCTCCTCAAGTGGGGTATTCATATCCGTATTCACTTTCGCAATTTAGTTATCAGCCCTAGCCTGGGATGAATTATCCGTATCCACCTCAGATGAATTATTCTCCTCCACCACCATATCCTGATGTCAACAAACCTCCAGCGATAATGCTGCCGCAAGAGGAATTGGTAAACCTGGATATTGATAGCCCGAGATAAAATTATATATTTTTTTAAATATTTTAAATAAAGTCATGTAAAAATATGATTCAGATAAATTTGAGATTTACATTTATGCTGTGTGACGATCTGATGAATTTTTGTTGGTGTTGATTGTACATCCAATTGGATTGAATGTCGATTAATTTTCAGGGATAAGACCATCCCCACCAGGGCGACAGAGGATCTTCACTCTCTCCCCCAATTCATTGATTCTCTATGGCACAGTTGAATTTTTACTTGTATGCGAAAATTTCTTTTATTCTCTTTGCAAATTTTTTTCGTTACCAAATTTTTTTCGCAAAGAGAATTTTTTGTGATTTGTTTTAAATAAGTGTGTATAAGGTGAAGGTCGGAAGAACTCAAAAGATATGTAAATATGTTTTATTTTCTTGTCAAGAATCTGCAACTAGATACAAAATATTTGAGCAAAGGTTTGGTTGCAAGTGATGTTGGGAAGATACTTAATTTTATTGGTTTTTGGGAATGGCTAATGACGAAGGCTCTTGGAAATGAGAGAATGCTCAGCTCACTGGTTCTTTAAGATGTCGAGTGGCAGAGGTTCTTGAGATTAATTGTGATCAAAATTTTGTTCAAATATTCTTGTGTTCATTTTGTGAAATATTGATTGAATAAACGAACTAATGTTTATTGATTTTTTTTTGAAAATTTATTAGAAAAAGAAGCGCGAAGAGAGATTTCGGTCATTCGTTTGAGCGAAGGGTTGATGAGAGGCATAAATTTCTATTTGCAATGATTGTTTTTTATTTGTCATGAATGTATTAATTGTAGACTTCAGAAATGGTAAAGTCATAATCTCGTTTCTCTGAAACATAAGAGACATGCTTCTATGTTGATATGATATCATTAACCTCGAATGGTCGGGGAGACGTAATTTAAAAGATCTTTGGTATCATATCAAACCAACGATCTGTGAAGTACAGGTCTATGAACTTTGGTCCTAGTCGAGAGAGTTGTTGCTTGGAGAATTGGTTGATATTTGTGTTCTGACTCAGGCAAACTTTTTTGACACTTTAAACAAGTCACTTAGGAGGAAACACCGTGAGATGCGCTCATCCCGAGTTTGTGAAAATGTTCTCGATTCGATACGAGGCTTGATTATGATCATCCATTGGAAGTGTTTGAACCTTTTCACTTGAGATGCCTCACATGATACTGGCCACCTGGTTTTTTTATTATGAGATGTATTTGCGAGTTAGTTGGACTCGTGAATTAATAAATCAGCACTTTCCTTATTAACTGATGCTCGCCTTTCATTTGTGCGGGTGTCTCGTCGATGTTGTAAAATAAGATGTCATAGTCGAAAGTTCGTTCGCGAGACATCAGGCTGAGGTGGTTCAGAATGGAAAGTTTTCTTCTTTTTCTCTGAGAAATTTGCATTCACCTCATTCAAATAAACAAAAAAATTTAGAGAAAACTTGCCATCATTTGACAGGGTATAAGTCCAATGTGCAGTAATTCCTTGGTGTCTCTCTGGTAAGTAAATAAATGGATGTGATTTTTTATCCAGTTTTCGTGAAAATTGGATCTTGAATTTTTCAGTTTTTAAGAAAATTGACTCGTTCACAAGAGTTTTTAATTTGGATCACGAGTGACATGATCTTTAAAATTCGACGAGTTTTCATTTTCTCTTTTCGCGAAATAAGAGAGGACTTTTTGGTCGAATTGGTAATTCGATCAAATCGTATTTTTTATGAAAACTGATTTTTATTTTATCTATTTTAATTTCTTTTTAAATGAGAGTGATTTATGATTGTGATCATTTGACCATTTGAGAATTGGAAGAGGAGTCACGGATCTGTTATATCTGATGTTTTGAAGATTTTTCTTCGATTATTTGATTAATTGAGAATTTTTATTATGAATCCTTGACAAATCACTTTCACAGGTATCCTGAGCATTGACCTTCATGTGGTGATACCTGGGTGACACTGATGAATGCTCTTTTCTCCTTACTTCACTGATTCTTGAATTTATTAATTAGGTAAACTCGATGTTAAATATCATGGCATGATTTATGAATTATAAGTGATATCATTATTAATTTAAAATTTTGTCATTATAAAGAAATAATTGGAGTTTATTTGATTTTTTATAAAAGTTTAATGAATGAAATACATGCTGATATCATGGTTAGTAAAAAGATTTTTTGTGTTAAATATGATGGATTTTGTCGATAGATGGCAAAAAGATCTTGTTCTAAATTTAGAAAATGTGCAGCATATATTCAAATTTCAGAATTTTTTTTTAAAAAAATTTTTTTTCATCAAAAATTTTAACTATATGCATTTATTATTTAGATGTCCAATGACAATTCTCAAATTCTGAGAGTTTCGACCTCAACTTTTTTGTTTTCGATAATTCCAACCTTAAATGTTTTGACCTCCAATGCGATCAAAAAAATGCTGATCGAAGATATTGAAAATGAAATAACGTGATTGCAGTCTGAAAGATTTTGATTATCTCGTCAAATAAGGTTACTTCAATCAGAACAAAGAAAACATAGGTGTGAACAGATTCGTGCTCAATTAAATGCACATTTGGATAGATTGGATGAATAATTGTAATGATTATTTTTTATTTAATGTGATAAATTTTGAAAAATTAATAAATACTCATAAATTTTAAATACAAAATTAATATGGACTATTCTGACTTTAATTTTTATACATGATTTATTGTTTGACGAAGAAAGATGCATCGATTTTTTGAAAGAGAAAAAGATATTACATGAGATCAAGAAGTGTCCAATTTGTGATTCACATGTTTATCAAGAGTATCGATCATATCGATGTTCGAATAGAGGATGTCGAAAATATTTATCAATATTTCAAGACTTATTCTTTTTTAATAGAAATATTCGATGTTCGGAGTTGATGTTTGTGGGATACCTGTGGTTATGCAAGAATAAGTATACGAGTATAAAAATGATTACGGTTCACTCATCTGAAACAATCATAAAATATATTGGATTATTTAGAATGTTAATTATAAAATCGTTGAGAAGAAGTGATACGAAGATAGAAGGCTTAGATGTGATTGTCGAAATCAATGAATCCAAATTTAAGAAGAATAAAGATTTCTGGGTGATTGGAGGGGTCAAGAGGATGACGCAAAAGAAATGTTTTTTCGAGATGATTAGGAATCGTGATATGAGAATGATGAGAAGGGTGATCAAGAAATATGTGAAAGCAGAATCGATTGTTCACATAAATCATTGGAGAGATTATGGATGTGTGATGATGATGATGCAGTATTGACACAAGAGGGTAAATCATTCCCAGGGACATGTATCACGTGATACAGATGTTCACACGAATAATATTGAGGGATTGTGAAATGGTGTCAAGATCAATTTATCAAGTCGTGAATGTGATGAAGATAAGATCGAGAAATATCTGATGGAGTTCATATGAAGAAGGAAACATTGTAATGATTTGTAAAATGGATTTTTGGATGCTTTGAAGAAATATAAAGTATAAATAGGTGCGAGAGAATAGATTTCATCAGAAATGTTTCTGAATGAGATATATTTTATGATATTTAAGAACATTATTAATAAACAAAATGATAGTTTGACTTTGAGAAATTTACGTGAATCATCAAGACAATTTAATAGTATTGTTACTATTGTGATCGAAGATTTCTTTGGTTTCCTTTTTAAAAAATATTCAATTGATGTAAACCATTTTTGAAAAGATTTGATTATCTGATATTTGATTCATACGTTTATTATCGACAGTGAGTGTGAGATTAAAAAGATAATGTGGAATCCAATTTTTTTTTATTTGTGTAATATGTTGCAACATGTTGGATTGAGAAATAGATTTGATAGACGATATCGATCTTTGAGTTATGGAATGAAAGTTTATAGAAAATCAATAATGAGAAATTATATTATCAGTGAAGGAGATAAGTATTGTGGAGATGTGGAACAAGCGAAAAAGTTTAAAAATTTTTATTGTAAATATCTTTTGGAATATTATATTTATCGGTGCAAGTGTATCAAACGTAGGAAGCTTCTAAAAAATATTCCAGTTTATGATGAAGATGGAAATTTTATTGCAAAATTTAGATGATTGTTATTATTATACTTATTTGGATATATTTATTACATGTGAATATCGATGTTGGCCAAATATGTATTTATTAAAAAAAAATAAAATAATATATATAATGTGCAAATTTGCTGGATGATAAATTACCTTTGGATCAATGAGAATAAATGAAATTGATTCGGTAAGAATGCTTGTTTTATGTGTGATATAATGGATATTGATATATATTTTAAATAGATAGAAGAAATCAAGGATACGCATAAAATTATCAAGACGCTATACGAGAATCTGGTTGATGATTACTTGGAGACATTTCAGATCAAGAAGAATGAAAGTATCAATGGTAGTAATAAGAATTACGAAAATATTCATCTATTTTTTGAGAAATATTCAGGTTTGATGTGAGGACTGGGTTTGGATTTGAGTGAGATTGAGATGTTTCGACCTATAAATTTGAAGATATGAAGAAAAGAAATGAGAACAGGGTCAAGATGGTTAAATTGTTCAATGCAGCTAATCAGTTGTATCTGAGTTCATGTCAAATTCTGCGGATTCAGCTAGATTATAATTATATCAATTTGATGATCATTGATTCGAATGTTGATAAGGTTAAAAAAGAAAATTAGAATTCATTGATAATTTTAATTTGTCAAACCAATCATGTAATTATTTTTTATTAATTGTGT
>CAJVPT010006252.1:0-11246 GCA_910592055.1 Acaulospora colombiana
TCTACAAAGCCAATGATTCTCAAATAAATGGCAACAAATCAGTCCTGGTTACCATAAACAATCCTAATTGCTATCCAAAAAAAGTAAAAGCAGATACTGAAGAAGAAGTGGTCAAAGAGCTTGATAGAACAGAACAAGCTAGATTCTTAGGAATCTGGATGGATAATCAAAAAATAGTAATAGAGCTCAAAGAATGAGTACTTAAAGAAGTCAATATAGTCACAAGAGCTCTTAAATATAAAAAAGTAATGAATAAACAAGCTTTCTATATTCTAAATAGAGTAGAATAGAATTTAGGATGCAACATAGTATATTGTCCTGAAAAATATGCAACACCCTGACAACAGCATACAGAAAACTTTTTAAGAATAAAAGTGGTTTATACAGATCCATGCCTAATAGCATAATTCATTATCCAAAGATTCACAATTTGAAAAGTATCTAGATGCTATAAAGAGAAAGTCAAGTGACAGGACTTTACAATAGACTAAATGATCCCAGACTAACAAGAATCATATCAATTATCAGACTCAAACAAGCACAGATCAAAAATTGGAAACTACTCAATTTATTAACCTACAAATCCTTAAGTCACATAATAGACAAAGGCAACTTTATACTCCAAGTAACCAGAATTGCTAAAGATATAGGAATAATGTTTCATAATTAAAAATGGCAAGATATCTTTGAATGAAAAAAGAGAAATATTTGAATCGTAAAATATCTTACACTAGAAGAATATAAAAAAGCCATACTATCATTAAAGAACAATCAACTGATGTACCTGGACCAGCTGATCGATCAGGAAATCAAAAATATAAGAGACTGGTGAATGCTTCAACTCCTGCAAGGCACAAGCAAAGGACCTATACCAAATTATAATCAAAAACCTCTCAAGAGAATGACTAAAGCAACTTACAAGATCCAGGAGAGAAAATTTTATGAAATGGGAATCAGAATACTCCAAAATAGAAGTCAATTGAAACAAGTAGAAAAAATTGTGGATAGTGATGAGAAGTAAAAAAAATCTAGTAATATGGGAAAAATTAAGACAATAAAAAGAGAGAATGTTATGATATTGAAGCACTTTATCAGTTGCAGCACCAAAAATGACCAGAAAACTAATATACAAAAATGTTCAGGATGTTCGGAAGGCATAATATTGAATGATGAAATAGGAATAGAAAAGATATATACAGTACCATACCTTAATACAAGAAAGTCTACTAGAAAAACACAAGATTTAAAAATCCCCAATCCTAGGCTAGCACTCAAAAAAAGGATTAAAAAAATGATTTACAGAGACCAAAGTCGATTCAATATTCAAAATGACAGAATAAATTATGTGAATATGGAAACCTGGGAGAAATCTATTATCAGAGAAAATATTAAAGAAGGTGCATATCAAGATCATCTAATAGCTATACTTTAACGTAATCTCGAATTCAAAGAAAAGCTAATCTTCTATTCTGATGGATCACTTATTAATCATGGTAAAGAAGAAATGAAGATGGGTGCAGCTTGGATTTAGATTGGCAAAGATGGAATGGAAAACAAGTTCCAAACAGGAGTAGACAAGTGGCCCTTATCTACACGAGCAGAATTAGTAGCAATCATAACAATTTTTCTGATAGTTTCAATAGAAAGCACAGTGGAAATCTTTACAGACAGTCAACCATGTATCTCTAAGTGGAAATCTTTAGAAAAAGAAGACCCAAGAAGGACACACAAGAGATGGCTCAAAGAAAAAAATTGGTCACTCTGGGCACATATGGTAGAGTTAATAAAGAAGAAAAATATAGATCCAAAGCTCACAAAAGTCAAAGCACATTTAAATGATTCTTATAATGAAGAAGCAGATACCTTAGCTAAAGAAGCTCTAAAATTTCTACCAATTGAATGGAAAGATCTCATCTCATGCAAAATTATTACTGAAATCAAGTGGCAAGGAATGACTTTAGATGATCCAATTAGGCAATTTATTAAGAACATTAATAACAAGACAACAGCCTATCATAGACAAAACAAAATAGAATTGAGAAAAAATGGATCAACAGATTTTGGAACACCAGGTTTATACATGGGACCTAGTATGGGAAAAAGTTAAAGATAGACACATGTGGGATACATCTTTTAAACAATCCCAACAAAGAAGCTTTCTAATCAAACTGACCAATGATGAGTTACCTATATTAAGTAAGTTGGCTATAAGAAGACCAGACCTATACAAGCAAGTGAAATGTATCGTATATAGCCAACAAGATGAAACTATAGAACACTTGTTAAAATGTTCATACTATAAGATCCAACTAAAAAAAGTATGGAATAAAGAAATAGATAGTATCATCAAAAACTTTAAAAAGTTGCTAGAGGAAAGAAAGAGAGAGGCTGAGGAGAAAAATCCCAGGTTAATTATCAATAACTGAGAAAAGATAGAAGAGTTTGCCAAATGGATCTCTAAAGTAGTAGAACAGGTTTTTAAAACTAGCCAGGACATGCTAAGCTTCTGTACTGGCCTTATAAGAACAAATATTATCCTAGAAATGGCAGATCTAAAATGTCAAGGTAACGTATAGGAAGAATAGCAAGAAAATGAATAATAAAAATGCAAAGAAAAGTCTGCAATCAAGTTCAAAAAGAAATTTGAACAAGAGATGCGAAAAGGTAATCGAGTAGAAAAAAACACAAGAAATTGATAGAGAGAACAAGACAAGAAGATCTCCACATCTTTTAAGCCCGAAAGCTATACTCATGAAGAAAAAAGGGCCACTATCTGAAGAAGGAAACCTCAAAGATAAAGGCTTCTGGGAAATTTTAACAAGAAGAGTGAAGTATGGAATGAAATGGTTGGGGTTTTAAGCTTTGTCAGAATATTGCAAAGTGATCTGCAGTAGTGACCTGCAGGCAATGAAGTTAACAATTGAAAGGGTCTTTATCTGAACTGTTAATGGAGCGATAAATTATTCCTGAAGTTGTACTTAGAGTTTTAATAATTCTTTAAAACAGAGATGAGTAAGTTAGGTAGAGTCTTAGCTTTAGTGATACATTCTTCAATGCAAAGTATACACATGTTTAATAAAGCACACATACCTAGCCTAACAGAGGGTTTAAAAAAAATAAAATAAAATAAACTAAGATAAATAATAATAATTATTATATTCCTAGTTTTATTGGACTATTAAGTTATATTATCTAAATAGAACTCAAGTATCCTTCAAAAATAATAATTACATATTGTTATGGGTCATGTGGGTGATGCGATTTATATGTATTAGTCTAGAATTCAAAAACATGAAAGTCTGGCATGAAAGATTGAGTATTACAAGGTAAGAAACTATAGACAAGTCTCGAGTACTGATAAGGGAACTATGTGTATCTGAAAAAGTATGAAAAGTTTAGCAAAGCTTAGGGTTAGTATAGCTGATTATAAAGTAAATAGCCCATTGTTAGTTAGAAAAGTATAAATAGCTTACCAATGTATGCTAAAAAGGCAGAGCTAAATGTGTTAGAAAAACAGCCCTCCTTGAGAATAGAGATAAGAATTAGTGAGATATCAAAGAAACAGAACGCAATAAAGAGACCCTTACCTTCGGTCAAGTCAATCACCACACCTCTGCCTTCTCTAAGTGTTCTTTATAGGAGGCATTATCTTCTTTGTGAGTATTTGTGAGATGACTGGATTATGTGAGGTGCTACAGTTTAGTGATGGACTTGTCGTTTAGCCCATGACAATATAATGAGATAGAATTATAGAATATTTTAGAATACTTTATATCAAGTTTGCTAATAGCAAAATCAATTATTAATGTTCTAGAAATGTTCTTGAAGATTTTTACTTTCAGGTAACCAAAAGGATTATGGCATATTAATTTGAGATATGAGGATTACCCTGAATACTAGAGAGATCATATAGTAAAAAAAATTTTTTTTTATCGCAAATAAACATTAAATGCAGGTTTTTATTAGAAACGCAATTCATAAACAATACATTAATAGTCTTTATATATAGTAAGTTCACAATAGTCTATTACAATTGTCTTATTATGGTACTCTTGCAATCTGTGACTGGAGATACCAGAACAAGGTTGAATGGCTAATGCCCATTCAAAAATGATAAAATTACTATGGATGTAAAAATTGACAAGTTTGTAGAGTTGTTATTGATTTCATTGTATCTAAGATATTGCTAAATATATTGTAACTCTGATCATATTTGTTATTTTTTGGAATGCTATTTTTATTTAGTTTGTTCTTCTTCTATTTAATACTGGTCTATGGATATTGTTACTGTGACTAAATATTGTTTCCAAATTTTGTATAGAATCTTGAAGGATTTGTTGATAATTTTGATTTTTAATTTATTGCTACTGATACTATTCAGGTACTTATTTGTATGATTAAGGCTATTAAAAGTAATACTCTTTGATATCTAATGGAAAAGTTTTTGCTAAAGCAGTAGTTTCATCTTGTCTTTTCTTTTGAAACTGAATAATTAGTTTATTTAACTTTAGAATAGCTTTATGAATCATTTTCTTGCTTTTAGGACATTCAATCATATGTATTATATCTTCAATCATATAATTATATCTTGGACATTTTTGATTAGGGTATGTTGAGGGATATCCTTTGTGGAGTTTATGTCTTATTGGAAGAGAGTTAAATAATAATTTGGTTCCAAAGGTGATCAAGGTTCTGAACTTACTTTGTTCTCTGGCCATAGTTTCTTGTTTGTCTTTTTTAGAAGTATGTAGTCTTCAATGTATGTGGGCTTGTAGATGCAGTTCTGACTTACATTGATAAGAAATAGGTTTTTACTATAGTTGATGAATTTTAGCTATTCAGTAACACTAGGTCTAATGAAATAGTTAATTAGAGGGGAGCTGTTAAAGTTTTTATAATGAAGTCTTGATAGTGCTTGGGGAATCAAGATAAGGGTTATTTGTTTACTACTATCTATTTTGCTGAATTGGATATTTAAGTGTTTAGTTTTTTTTAAGATTTTGAGCTCATCTATATAGGCACTATAGTGAATTCTGACTTTTTTGTTCGAATAGATGGGTAAGGTCAAATTTGATACATTTGTTAGCTAACATTCAATAATGAAGTGATTATTGATCTCATGCAGCTTTGTTATTAATAGAGCCTAGAATTTGTTATACAATTGAGATTTATTCTCATATAAGACACTTGTGTCCTTATCCATTGTTAGATATCTATTGATGGTCTGAATGATATAAATGTGCTATGGCATTATTGCTTGATTAATGGACATGATGAAATTTATTAATATATAGAACTTGAGAGTTGAGACTAGTAAGATTTGAGCCATGATTTCATTGATGTTGTTTAGAAGTATGAGACCTTTCTTTGTTTTTTTATGCCACAAGTATTTGACTGCAGTTATTGTAGTTGAGATCAGGCAGGATTAATTGGTATATTAACAGGTGATTAATTTATTTTGTTGATCAGAAAGGACAATATGTTTGCCTATAATAATTTCACCTCAACTCTTTTCACTGATTCTCTGACCACACATAAAAAAGATGTTCGCAAGAAGTTTTTATACCTCCTTGCTAATAAAGTCTTATCACTTTCTTTAAACCAACTCAAAAAGTTCTCTCAGAACTCTCTTACTTCCATCCCCTCTTGTTTACAACCTCCTTTGAATAAACTGAATTCTTGTGATCTGCAAAGTTCAGCTCTCATCTTTACTACCAATGGCAAGAAAGTTCCTAAAGGGAAAAGGACCAACTATGGAGTACTTCTTACTTCTCAGTTACAGTGGAGATAACAAAAGGTTTATTCCAGTCAAAGGACTCACTTTTCTACCCTTCGACTGGGGTTTGTGACCTCTTAGAGCTACCTTTTTCATGGCTTCTGGAGAAATTTGCCTAGCTCAGTTTGACCCTGAAATTTCAAGTAGCACGAATCTCACTAACTCTTATTGGATGACATGAAACATGTTGGACAAGATTGATAAACAAACTTCTATTGACTACCTCATGTGTCTGAATGTATTTTCTCAGCTTCATAAGAACCTGGGGTCCACCATAAGTTATGTACTAGTGCGAATGAATACAGGACATGCTACTGACACATCTTTGGATAAAAGAAAGAGTCTGTCTGACCACGGCAAAGGTCATAAGATGCTCAATTGTTTCCTTTTAAAAATCAGAGCCACCTACTTCTGATTGTATATTAGATAGGTTTCTGCTTCTACTGCTCAACCGGAAAAAGTAAAGAAGATGATCAAGAACACTCAGTGGTAAAGCTAGTATGCATAGTAAACTAAGAAGTTTTCATCCTATCTACAAAAAATTCCAAGCTGGAAGACTGGAAGGTTAACACCGCTACACCAATCAAAAACTCAAGTTCAAAAATGTCCGCAGTGACGTGCGAGCCGACTGGATAATCTGGGAGATTCTTGATAATCACTAATATCAACGGCCACTAGCAGGGTACGCCAGCTGCAAGGCTAGGTGCAATCCTTCTATAAGGAATTAAATCTGAAATATATTGCACAGATAGGTAAGTATTCCATATTCAAAAAGGAATGGGTTTAATTGATGATATACTGAAAGACTTTCAAGTCATTCATGCGGACACCAATATACCACCTGGGCCTTCTTGGTTACTTCCTCTCCACAAGTCTTAAAACTGTAAAGTCTTTTTTCTCATCTCTACCTTATTTCCATAAAGACTCAGGAGAAGTCCCTTGGATCTTCATTAGAAGAGAAAATTTAAAAACAGGATGAATATTTATTAAGAAACAATATGGTTATCTTTGTAAAATAGCACATGACTGTTCTTTTTATTTTTTTCTTTTTATTTTCATTAATAACACCTGCATGCTCAATGGGATATGAGCTTCTTTGTAAAAAAAGGGCAATAAGTCTCGAAATAGCTTTAGCTTATTGAATTCTTTATTTATCCCAAATATACACCCTGTACACGTGCTTTGCAAAATTATATAAAATGCATTTTTGGAACTTAATAAAGACTAGGCATGGGCCCGTTTAAAAAAAAAAATAATAATAATAATAATGGTTTCACCTCTTCTAGCATTTTTCCTCATCTTTAGTATTTTGAGTCATGATCCCTCCAGATATGTTCATAAGATTGGTAATGGGTTGGGGAGGGGTAGAGTATTGCCCTTTATAGTTGGAAAGGGTATTACATTTATTTTAAACCACCTAGGTATTGGCTAGATAAACCTTTCCCAACTTGGTCTGAAATTCATCCCATATATTGCATTTATTGCTATTGTATTTAAGAAACTGCCTTATATTTCTAATGCCTTGTCTTAATAGATTTAATGCCATTGTTTTGTTTAATGTAAAGTGCAATCCAATTGACATGTCACTTTTTTTTATGTTGAAGGAATATGGGTGAGGGCAAATCTTTATGCAATGTCTCAGAGCTATCATAGATGCTTCTACTATCCATAATTGTTTAAAGTAATAGGGTTGACATAGTAGACAGGCCAATATGGTTGTGCTAGCTTGAATTGCTATAACTTCTTGTTTTATTACAGTAAGATTTTGATATTATTTAGAGCAGAAACTAGGAGTTTGTTTAGAGTTTGTTTTCTTAGTCTTCAAGTGATATTATATTTAGGCACAGTGGTGAAAAAAGTGCTTTGTTGGACAAGGTTCTTTCTAAACTGAACTTGCTCTTAATTGACTTATTAAATAGAACCTGTAACTTTTACATCTTACTTTCCTTGGCAGGCATAATCTGTAAGATAAATTCAAGCTGAGTGGGTATGACCCACTGTGTTACTTATTTGGTTATGGACCCATTTCAAACTTTTTGCTTTGATATGTATTTAATGAAATTGTTGATTTTGGTTATCAAGTTTTTGTATGTGACTCTTTCTGGAGATTGCCACTAAGGTATATACTCAAATATCTAATTCTGTGATTAAGAGTTCTTAATAAAATAAATATATCCTCTACTTTTAATTTCTTCTTCCTCTTATCACCTTTCCTTGACGAAAAACAGAACAATGGATGTTACACTCAACTAGCAAATTGCAACAAAAACAATATTACTCAGACACCTTACACAAAACAAAATCTGATTATAGAAACAATCCCCCCATCTCTCTTACCCTCGATAGGAATACATAGACAATCCAAATAACCACACATCAAGAAAGCAAACCGCAACAATATTCATGCAAACAAACCATTTGGCAACCCCTATATCACAATCACAACCTTAAATTGTGCAGGACTCAAAGAACCTCTAAAGCGAGAACTATGGATGGAATTCTGGCAACTAAACAAATAGGATATAATCATTTCAACAGAAACCAACCAAGACTCAAACAGCTCACCTTGAAAAGTTTATCACTACATAATATGATGGGAAGGAGCAGGAAAAGGCACTGGAGTTGGCATTGTAATTAAACACGATCTCGCGGATAGAGTAATCAAAGTACAAAGAATAGAAGGCAGAATCATTGTAATCGACCTCACTTTCTTCCAAAAATAATATATATATATAATCGGAACCTACCTTTCAATAACCTCCAGCTCCCAATGTATAAAACTCTTCAGGAAAGTTCTTGACTTCATCACTCAAAGAAATTTAGAAAATTGGCATATAATCTTAGCTGGGGACCTCAATATATATATATTCTAATGCAAATAAAGACAAACATAGTTTAAACAGAAAAAACTTTACAAATAAATCATCTCTTTTCTTTATCGAACTCTTCAATCTCAACATGATCAATACTTTTAAATATCACAACCCAAATAATAAAGAATTCACATAGTTCCTAAACTGGCATACAAACTTTATATACAGTAGGATAGATGCTATTTGGATATTATTTCACCCCATATGGTGCTCAATAGACTCATATATAAATACTTGCCCACCTATTTCGACTGATCATAGAGCAGTAACCATTTTCATCAAAACTTGGCACTTAAAAACTCACCAAGCATTTTAGACATCCCTCCCAAAATATCAGATTCAACTGGGTTGCTATTACAGAAATATAATAAATAAAATTCGCAACGGAGATTAATGACAAAATGCACAACTGAAACCAGATAATGGAAAAAGGAACTGATACAAACAAGTTATGGACAATCCTAAGAAACTGGATCCTGGAAGCAGCCCACTCACACATTAAACAATATAAAGAAAAAGAAGCAAGTGTTCAAATCCATACCCAATGTCAGGCCTATCTTACTCCTCCAACTCAATGAGTTGGGGCAACAAATCAGTCACTACAGGAAAAATCTCCACATTTCGACTCTGAAAAAATAGAAAAGTTACACAACTACATTAAGAATCAGGTCTCTATCAACCCAATAGATGAGAATACCAACCTTAGTACAAAGATTGAAGAAATAGATCAGTGGATAAAACTGGAAAAAAAAGATACAAAAAAGCAATTAGTGAGAAGATAAAAGCCAACATCAAATTCTTCAAGCTCAGACAATAAAACTAGTTTCATATGCACAAAAAACAGATGATCAGATCATTACTCAACAAACCCAAATGAAGTATCATAACTACCAGACTAATCACAGGCAAGGAAGAAGACAGAGAAGTTATCACTAATCCAGAAGAAATCAAACAAACCATCCATATTCACTTTCAGGAATGAACTAAGCACAGGAATATACAAACACTCACAGATAGTAACTGGAAAGCAGAATACCATCCAAAGGAACACATAGACTATAGATGGTTTCTACCAATGATAAAACCCTTCACACTTGCTAAAATTCAAGCAATTATCGACAAATACAATAATAAATCAGTACCTGGGCCATCAAATATCCCCTACTCGGCCTTCAAACATCTTTATAAGGACACTATCCAAAGTATCACAAGGTTTTTCAATATTATTCTCACCAAAGAAGAAATTCCAACAGAATAAAAGAAAGGGACTATCTACCCCATCCCCAAGCCCAAAGACTGGGAGCATGATATCAACATCACCTGACCCATCACTATACTCAAATTCATAAAAAAAATATTTACAAAAGCAATAACTAACAAATTTACAAAGGCTTTATCAGATCACAAGATCTTTTCTGAATAGAACTGGGCTGTACTTTCTCATCAGAGCACCAGAGAACCTATCAGCATCATTAATAGTATTTTAGAAGATACAAGAGAGGACAACAGGTCTTGTTACATACTTTTCCAGGATATGAGCAAGACATATGACACAGTCAATATCAAGTATCTCACTATAGCTTTCAAAAGAATCAAAGTACCTGACAAATTGATTAATATCATCTGAAATTGTTTCTCATATAGAGAAAACAAGGTTATAATCTACTTCGGCAATTCTGAACCATATCAAGTCCAAAAAGAAATAGATCAAGGAGACACTATCTTCCCGATTCTATGGTACATATACTATGATCCACTAATCAGCAGAACAGATAAAATGCCCGGCTATGCACTAAGAACACATAGATAAAATCCTAATAGCCTAACTCCAGCCAAAATCAACATTTTAGTAACAGCTTATATGGATGACACCACCTTCATAACACAAAACAAAGCCAGACTCGATAATATCATCAATGTTAGCAATTCCTTTTACTAGTTAAATAATATCACAGTAAACCCACATAAATTTGAACTTCTCATCCTCAATAAGAAACTGGACACTATCAAGATTGATGACCATACAATCGAACCTGCAGACAAAATAAATGCAATCAAAGTGCTAGGCGTATGGCATGAACCAAAGGCAGGGAAAAAATATCAACAAAATTTAATCTAGAAGAAAATCAACTCTATCTGCAACACCGCTTAAAGAAAGTTAAGCACTGACAAAATGCACAAATATATTATAAACAATGTTCTGTTCCCAGCAATAGAATACTTTACTTATGACCTAGTTCTCTCACCAACAGAGATAGCTAAAATAGATAGAAGAATAAAAAAAAAGTATAAAATACAAAGCAAATTTAGTGCGGTCAGTACCAGACTCAATAATCTACCTCAAAACTCATTATGGAATTCACAGGATGGAAACAAGACAACTTCAAAAACATACAGGAGATCTCTAAGACCTTTACAATAGCCTCTCTACAACCAGACATATACACTACTTGAACAAAGTATCGTACATCATTTATTTATTAATTACACAAAATTTTACATAATAATTTTATTTAAAACTTTAATATGTTATATTTTATATAATGAAATATCTATATATAAATCAATATTCTGTTGGCCATCCATTATTTCTAATA
>CAJVPT010006253.1:0-11246 GCA_910592055.1 Acaulospora colombiana
TTGTTGAGAATACAAGGCGGAGAATGAGCGCCAAATTCGATAAAGATTTTTTTTTTTTGTTATTCGTTGCAACAAGACGAAGATATGCAATAATAATATGTCCTCTTTTTAATCACCATGGCTTTTTCAATTTTAACAACTACAAACTAAAGAGTAATGATCCGTTCAAAAATAAATTTATTCTCGATAAAAATATGCCGCTGCTTGCGAGATTGATTGTTTTTCTAACCACGAGGAAGTGTCCAGAAGATTTTGGGGTAATAATATCTTAGCAAGCGTCACATCACTACATCTTGCCGCACGTAGTGACGTGCCTTTTCCATGCGTCCTTACGAGAGAAAGGTTTGCTGCAGACGTTGCATGAATGGACCCGTTCGCCCTTGTGGATCCCATTGACATGCCTCTTTAAATCGTGCTTACGGGTAAATCTCGAACCGCAATTGGGATGCTCGCAGGCAAATGGTTTCACTCGATTAGGATCGTGCGTGGAACGATGCGTCTGCATATTGAACTTTCGATTGAATCCGCGGCCACATTCGGGGCAAGTATATTTCTTCTCGTCCCCGTCTTCCTCATTATCTTCCTCATTCTCAGAGATACTCCTAGTCCTCTGACGCTTGCTCCTTCTGATAGAAGGCTCAGAATTATCGTCGTCGTCCTCATGCGGACGGGGTCTAATCGCAACCAAGCGAGGGGTTGTGACGGGGGAGGAAGAGGGTGATCTCGCCCCTTCGATGTTTACGTCTGGATTTTCACCAATCTGAGAACCGGAATTGGTCTCCGCCTGATGTTCGGAAGGTTCGACTGCAGGTGAAAGTGGGGATGTTGATTTTTCTGATGCGGATACGGAAGAAGCATCGGTATTTGGCGTGCCTGGAACCACCGCGGTTTCAGCCGAACCTTCTTCTGGTTTCTTCTCATCGATGGAAGAGGCGAATTCCATTTGACTATTGAAAGTGTTGAATGTGCGAAAGCCTGTTCCAAGTTCCGAGATGTTTGGTTTGGTATCAAATAGACTGTAGTATTTGCTGACAGGTTCTTCGTACAGAGGAGGGTCAAATGAATTATCGATGGACGGCGTGGAAGGTGTGTGAGGCACGAAACAAGTCGAAGGATCAGAATTGAAGTTGGATGTGTACGGTGTGTATGGAGTGGTCAGTGGTGTACAAACGGTGTGGGGCGTACCAAGGTCCGGAGTCGGACAAAATATTATCCCTTGACCTTCAACGTTATTAATCACCGGTGAGAAAATTAAGTAGGGCGTGTAAGGCGTGTACGGAGAATTCAGAATGTCTTCAACCACTAGAGGTTCACTTGTGGTGGGAGGAGTTAGGTGGGGGGGGACAAGAGTGTTATTTGTAGGAAAATCCGTCAACGGATTATTGTCGTTTAAGGAGTTTCCGTGTGGCGAAGTAACCGTGAAAGAGGATTGGTTCTGAGGTGTGTAACCTCCAGGTGATGTGATGATGTTGTGATCTGAGAGGATGTGATTGGTGGACTCTACTGCTGCGTAATTATAGGACAAATCGGACTCTTCTAAATATCCTGAGGGGTTTCGCTGGACCTGATGAGTACTCGGGAATAGATCATTTTCAAGTTCGGAAGTAGTGTCTTGAGAATAGATAGTAAAGTCGATTGGTTCTGTGTAGTTATTTATGCAAGCAGTGTTGTCAGATTGGAAGTATGAGGGGTTTGACGGCATTACTTGTGCGGGGGAGAAGAAGATGAAGGATTCTGTAGACATAAAATAAGGGATTTTTGGTTTTGAGTTTTTGTCTGTCGGAATGGAATCCACAACGAGAGTTTTTGTGTTGACAAGATCCAAGTTCCCGAAAAACGCAAGAAGCAAAAAAGGTCGAGGAAAAAAAAAAAAAAAAGAAAAAAAAAAGGGCGAAAAAAAATTTTTTTTTAATAGAAGTGTGAGATTTTTTTTTTTTTTCCTTTGTATACGAATCAAATGATTTTTCCCCTGGCGGGGATTTAGGCAAAGTGAGAAAAGAAAAAGAGATTTTTGTTAAAGTAATGCTCTCGTTAGTTTGCGAAGAGTGTGAGGATTCTAAATGAATAGTTTTGAAGAGAGATGATACCCGTAAAGGTGAAGGAAAAGGAGAATTTTGGTTTGGACTATTTATCTAAAAATCAGACCACATAAAAAAATGTATATATACATACATATATATATACACATATACGTATATACTATTATTAAAATTTTTTAGAGTGCACGCATATTTTCTACACAGTATTAACGTTACATACAAATAATTGATTTTTTACAATAATGTGTGTCTAATTTGTGATAGAGTAACAAGAGATAAAGCGGTGATTTCTGGGTATTGGAAATTAACTGAACAACAAAATGCATATTTTTTTACACTACCAAGAATTTAGTACACACAATATACAGGTGATCATAGAGGCGGGGTGATTATTCGGAGGCAGATTTGGACTCAGCATGAAAGCCGCAGCAAACTTACGGTAAACAATGATACAAGCAATTGGAAAAACTCTGCGTACTTCTAACGTTACGAACACACAGGAAATCAAGATACGCTTCATTTATTCATTGGTGAAAGACGGTCGTCTTTGTGGCCTTGGGAACACGTTAGAACACGAGCACATCACACTCGTATTCAACGTGAATCACCGAATGCACGGAAAAACGGTGGCTCCAATGAAATCGAATTAAAGGGACGAACTCGATTCGACGAAACGAAGAGCCACGTGAAGAGTGCTCCGCTCTTCAGGATGATGAGGAGAATGCCGTGCGCAAAAACTCCGCGAGGTTCAATCGTTCATCGAAGGGGTATATGTCGTTTGCCTTCGATCTGCCGGCGGCAGTGAAATCTTTCGGGTTTTCATATTCCATCCCTCGAGGTCTAACTTCAAAGTTGCCAAGTTATTAAGATTAAAGTTAAAGGAATTTAATAAATTTTAATAAATTAAGATCTACCGTCGAAACACAATGCGTAGCAACTTTGCTTGTTATCTAGTATATTTTTTTAAAGTTTTACAATAACGAAGAATTAATCTTAGCTCATCCATTTTTTCTGTGCAACATGGCGGGATTTAAATTCCGCTTGAAACAATTGAGGGGTCAAACGAATTTCCCACCTGCACACGGTCGACGCGAACCAATTACAGAGCGTCAAATTATTGCTTCCAAATCCAGCCCAAATTTGTCTAGACCGGCCAAGGCTGTGTGCGCATATGGTTGACATTGTGTTTGTTATCACACGTCCATAGACAATTCAATGATGGAATGTTATCTATCACCTTCTGATGAACTTTTTTTTCGATTCAACTCGTGTTCAAGGAATGGTGTTGTACTCAGTTACATATGATTGTCGATTCATTGACTCAAAGACGGGCGTGGTAAGAAGCCAGATTTGAGACGCACCCACGGGAGTCGGCAAAACATTCACGTTGTTGATAAGGCGGAGGTGCGTCTTTGTTCTCTCCCTATCAATGACATCTAATTTTGGCAATTTCATTGACGCTCCAGGGAGAAAAGAATTTTCGAAGCATTGTTAGAATGAAATAGGCTCGCACCAATAGACGATGTCAACGATGAGAAGTCAAAATTGTCAATTGACGAAGCGTACATGATACACAAAAAATATTAATAATTCACGTTATTGACCAAATTTATCGAAGATTATTGTTGGTTGTTGATATTTATTAATTATTGACCAAATTTATCTGGGAAATACAGTATGTATACATGTATATTTTAAATGTTTTCTTTTTTATTTCACTCAATTATAAAAGATAAGTGATCATAGGTGGTTAAGGCCTGTAGATCCAAGACCTGGAATTTCCGATTGACGTTGTTACTTAGCAATTTAATGAGTCGTATACCTCACGACAAAAATGGAACACTGAATACCAGCGATGATAATGTAAATTTGGGTACGATGGGGAGACGACTTTTTTCATCGGGAGTCAAGTCACAAAAAATGACCATAAATGAGAGGTGACAGTGCCTTGTGTGGCGGTTGGGGAACACGATGCATCAACAATAAATTGTAGGCTAACGAGATGAGGAATGGGCGGTTGTGGGTCATTTTGTGGCGGTGAAATGTTGCTGTCGAACGAATATCACAATAAAGTTTTTCCATCGATTACGCACGCACGCACATATTCTATCGGAGTTTTGCTCCGTGCAAAATAACATTGTGTACACAATTGTGTAGGTGTGATGAGTTAAAAAATAAATAAATATAAATAAATAAAATAAAGTAAGGGTTAACATCCATATTGAATCTCATTCAAAAATTACTGCTTCTGACGAATATTATTATTACTTGCACATCAAAACCCTTACACTCGTTTTTGTGCTTATTCACTCGAATGCATGTGTGGTTATCTTATCAGTATTTTTTTGATCACGTATAAAATCGTGAATAAAAAAAAAGAATGGAAAAAAAGGAAACCCCTAAATGCTAGTCGCTTGGTGGCAACTGTTAGCATACATACACGATAGATTCATATACGTTGCGTGTGTGCATACGTACATACACTGAATAATATTAAAGAAAAAAAAAAAAGAAAGAAAAGTCAGGATGAATTGAGCAAAGATGGTGCCAAAAAGAACAAATATAGCGTATTCAACACCAATAACCATTTCAACCGTCCTTCTCATTTGACAACCTTTTTTTTTTTTTTAATACAAAACACAAAATAAATATTGCGTAATTTGTTGCAAAAAATGTCCAATTTCTTTTCGCATTTTCCAAACTAGGTATCTTATTCATTCTCGCTCTTTTCCTCTGTGATAAAGCAATCCCTGAGTCCACCCACACACCAAAACACAAGTACGGAAATCACGTCCATCTTAACAAACAAGCACACAAGGTGACCCTCGGGTTTTACCAAAAGAGAGTAGAATGGAATTGACAAAGGACGGTTTCATGGTATATTCTCAAAGTCTTATTATTTCTATGAGCGAATCTAGAGGTGTTTGATCACGTTCTTCGAACTCTGCATGTATGCTGCAAAAAACTTCATTCATATCTTTCAATCTTGTGCGCCCTCGACATAAAGTACTAAAAATAGTGTATTAGCCAACGTTAGAAACCTTTTTTTTTGTTTTTCATGTGAGAAACGAGCTAAACATCTATGGTACATGTTAAAATAATAATTTGACTAATCTTAATTACAGTCCACACAAATTAACAACGTAGCGTTATGAAATTTGTATACTGTATATCCCATTCATTAGCTTCCTTTCTGGTTACAAATTAAAAAAGGGTGGGCGTTTACTAACTTTATAATTGTAAAGACTTTTTTGGAAGATTCAAGATATATTTGTAATATAGGAGTCTCGTGCGTAAGGGAGAGGTGTCCCTTTTTTAATTTCATATTAAAATTTTATATTGCTTATTCGACATTCAATGATAAGCACATTTGGAAGTCGGTTCTTTTAATTTAAACGATAACGGACAACAATGACACACACATAGTTTCTTCGTACTTATCATGATCGATCAAAGGAACCTTCTTTCAAACGTTTCGATGGACCTTTCTTTTGTTTCTTGTTCAACGCTGCCTTGTCTCACCTTTTCCGGACAAAGCCTGCTTAACAACCCTGTCACCCCTTCATCCGATATCTTTTGTTCCAAGAAAATTTTTCCTGATTTTATTATTGCCAGTTATGGTGAAGGGTATGAATAAAGCGTTAAACCCGTCTTTAGAAAAAACCGGAAATAATCTATTTGCGAGCGATTCCCTATGTTTTGTGGTTAATACTTTCTATTGTTGACTCCAACTATTGTCCTCCTATGTATGATAAAAAAAAAAAAAAAAAAGAAAAAACCGGATTAATTTCCTTTTACTGGCTAGTCACGGAAACACAAGATCCTGTGTTTGGAACTTTTCAATGGCTCATTTTCCGTTTTACCCGTCATCAATCGGTGATAGCCCTTTTGGTTTTTTTGTTCCCGGATTTGGAATCTACTATTTATTTTCTGTTAGCCATCAAACTGGTGATGTTTGGGTTTTATAACAAACGACGAGTAGTAATCAAAAGAGATAAGTTTATGGTGTATGCTACCGTATATATAGCTTAAATTTTGAATTATAATAATTTAAAATGCCAATAGTAATTTTTCTTCCTATCTAGTTCCTATCTAGTTCCTCTGCTATTTCATTATTAATACTAGCTTGAATTTTTTTTTTTTTTTGAATAGTAATTTAGATTGTTAATAGTAATCAAAACTGACTTGTTCAATTAATCTAAGAATAATAATTTGTTCTATAAGAGGCTCTCGCTATTTTTAGAATCTATTCCATATTGTCTCTAAATCTTGTCATTCATATAGTATTATCTATAAAAACTATTGTTGCACATGTAAACCTTAGTTTATTTTTGTTGTAATCTTTCAATTCAAAATTTCATATAATTAATATTATTAAGTAAGTATTCTTTTGTTCGATTTATAAAAGATTCTGTACAAAAATAATAAAATAGTTTCTCCTTAATAATTTTATTTTCTATAATTAATAATTCCATGAAAATATTTTTAAAAAATATTTTGAATTCTTTATTTTGAATGAAATACATAATAAATTAACTCTTAACAAATCATTTAAAATTTTATTTATTCTACAATTTTTTTAAATATATTAAAATCAATTGTATTATATACTTTAATTTAATAATATTTTGAAATAATATTTATAACTTTTTTTTTATATTCTCTTTTATATTTATAAATACTATTAAGAATTTAAATTAATTTGACTATAATTTTTTCTAATAATTTTATATGAGTGAAGGTGTTTTAAGATATTATATATTTTAGAAATATTATTCATTCTATTTAGATCTATAATAAAATATTTTCTTACAATTTTAAATAATATTATTAATATTATATTTAAAAATTTATAGTTTCAAGATTTTAATTTTGTTTTTAATTAATCCAGATATTTTTCTATTTATGAAATATATAATTTATAATTCTTTATTACATTTTGATTTTTTTTAAAAAAATAGTTAAAAATATTGATAATATTGAATTAAAGAAAATAGTATTTAATATAATAACTAGAATTATAAATATTATTATATTTTAGATAATTAAACTAAATATTAAAATATTATATGTTTTTATAAATACATTTATTTTTTTAATAATATAATTAATTTAAGAAATTTTTTAATTTTTAATTTTTAATTTTTTTTTTTGCTCTCTGTCAGGCTAGTTATATATACTTTATTAAACATTGATAAGCTATATATATAATATGAAACATTAAAATTAATTCTTTAATTAATTCACTCATCTTGATTATTTTACCTTTCTAAGTGCAACTTTGAAAGTAATTTATTGTTCCGTTAGAAGTTCAGATAAATACTCTTCCAACTTCTAACATCATTGTCTGTAGATCATTCTTTTGAGTTCTGATCAAGATTAAAACCCAATCATTTCATTCCATACTTTATCCCATCTCATAGAATCTGTTTGAGTATTGTGTTTTCTAATTCTTCTTTCTTTAATAGTACTTGATATGACTAATTTTCTGGTATCTTGGTCCTATTTTTTTGCCTTTGTAAATATATCGGCCTTTTGATTTTGTCACCTCTATTGATTCCTAATATCTGTTTTCACTCTGTTACCTTTTTGCATCTGATATTTCAAATTTTCTTTCTAAAGTGGTTATGTATTTTCTTCCACATCTTCATTATCTATTCACTTTCTTGCTTCTTTATCAATTCTCTTTTCATAGCACTTCGAGTCTGCTATCTCATTCATTAGATTTTTTTTAATCAGTTTTATGCAAAAGCTAAGTATATCTCAACCAGTATTTGAGATCCTTTCAACTAGTTAAACTATTTTCTTATCCATTTCTCCTCTTTTCATTCTGTCATCAACTGTCAGACATATTTTTTTTTTCTAATTTCTTTTTTCTATCTGTCAGGAGTTTGTTGAAACTTTGTATCATTTCTTCTATACTCTTCTATCAGGTTTCTTGCTATTGAGTTTTATATGCCAAACATTCTAGCAAATGTTCAATTGTCTCTTCTTGCTATCCATATGTGAGACATTTTATTTGCTTATATAAGTCTGATCTTCTTGTGGCTAGCTTTGTTAATGTGGATAGCTTGTCACTAATCATCTTAACAAGAAAGCTTTTTTTTTGTGATCCTTTAAAAAAAATATTTCATGTATACCCATTATTCATTTGTTTCTAAACTAGGTCCCATGTGTGTCTATACTGATCTTGAATTTGATGATCCCACTTTTTGTATATTCTATTTTGAGTTGTCCATTGGTGTGTCATTATTTTGATATTGATTTTTTTAACAAACTGCCTTATTGGAGCATCTAGCACTATATCTTGTCATTTGATTTCAGTAATAATCTTAGATGAGTTCAGATCTTGCCATTCTATTGTTAGGAAGTTTAACACTTTTTTGGTTAGAATATCTGTTTTCTTATTGTATTGAATATTGAAGTGTACTTTAACTTTAATAAGATTTAGATCCAATTTTTTTTCTTTACCAAACTCAACATTTATACCCACAAGAATCAATTTTGTTCTTTTAGTCATCTTTTATGAGTTTTTTTGAGAACCTTTTTTTTTATAATTTTTCATTTGGAGATACAGACTTGGCTATTAGTATGGATCTTGACCTTGCTATTAACTGGTACTACTAGTAATATAGTAACTATCACTACTAGTTCAGCTTTTGTGGACGAAAACCAATTAACTACTTCTACTTGAAACTTGCTTTCTCTTTCTGCTTCTTCAATTTGTATCTATGCTACACCCATCTTTATATTTTTATTTTCATAATCAACAAGAGATTCATCAGAGTAAAAGATCATTATATTATTGCTATTATCCCTCTTGTTACACTTTAGTATTTCAATCAGATAGGTTTGATATGTGCCTTCTTTGATATTCTCTTTAATGAGCTTCTCCTCCCAGTTTTCTATCTCTACTTCTTCTAGTTGTTTTCTATCACATTGTATAATCACTAAGTCTATATAAATTGTTCTACTTATTGATTCCTCTAGAGCTATCTTGGAACAAGGGATTTATAAAAGTTGAACTCTTTTTGTAAATTTCCTAGTATTAAGATAAAGAATCATATATATTTGTTTTATATTTGATTCTACTATACATCAGTTTTTAGTCTTGATTCATTCTGGGCAGCCCTGACATCACATTAGATTTGATCCTAAGTTTTTCTTGAAGTTGTCATATTTGAAATGATCTATTTTAATACATCTTTTATTGTTATCTATAATTAACTTTCCTCAAACAAGTTATTACTGCTGGTTATTGCTCTTGGTGACCATCCAAAGTTTTTGCCTTTTATCAAGGTTAAGATTGAGTACTAGATATTCTGAACTCTACTTTAATTAATCTTCTTTTCAAGTTCTTATGAGCTGTCCTAACTTGTTTTTTTGCATCTCCCTTGTTATTGATAGGTACCATTCTGGAATAAGTTCCTTACTTGTCTTTTGTAAGAGTGGGAACATTCGTTAGTCCAATACTTCATTAGTTTTATATTGATCTATGTATATCAACTTATTGTGTTTGAGTGATGAAATGACTTTATTGTACTTATTTATTATCAGATGATCTTTAATTGGGCTATTTTAGCACTCTAATTAAAAACATTATTTCACTTCCAGTTATGGAAAGTTACCTTCATATCTTGGATCAGTTTCAGTACTTGTAATATGAAGTTGTCCCTTCCTGAAAGATGGTTCAGTGAGTTATATGTAAGTAGATTGAGAGATTCCTAGTACTTAATTTGTAATTGCTTTGATCTGATAATTGTTGTGATTCTGACTGGCCCTAAGCCATTTAACTTATTGCACAACCCTGTTATCTGACTTTTTTTTTGCAATATCCAAACATTCTTTAAATAGTAAATTCCAGAATAATGTACTACACTATTAGATATAGATCAACATAGTGTAATCTTATTTTTGAACAACTTTCTATATATCATTGTCAAGGTATTACATATTTGCCAGGATAGTATACTATGCTGCATTCTAAATTCGATTCTAGATATTAAGACTCAGTTCAGAATATAAAGTGCTTGTTTGTCAGTTAACTTTTTGTTCTTTAGAAACTTGGTAACCATGTTGATTTTTTTAAGCATTTGTTATTTGAGCTTGATAACAGATTTCTGATTACCTGTCCAGATCTCTAGAAATCTTATCTATTCAACTCTATCCAATTCTCTAATTACTTTTCTGTTAACCCTACTTGGATCTCTTCTGTATATTGGATGAAGTTATTAATAATAATTAATACTGATTTGCTATTATTAATCTATAAGTCATTTTCTCTGTAAAAAATTCTTGTTTTTTCTAGAATATTTTCCATATTCTCTTTGGATCTTGCTATTCATGTTGTATCATCCATGAATGCCATAGCTGCGTGCCTTGACTCTAGCTTTTTTTCAATGTTTCCCTTTAACTTTAGATCTCAAGTCACTGACATTTTGTAACCTTTTATTTTATTATTTTGAATTTTGCATAATAAAGAGTCATAGAATATCCTTCACATTAGTAATGAGATAGTTTCTCCTTGATCAATTCCATTTTCTACTATGATTACTTTAGTTAGATCTTTCTCAAATATAACCCTAAATTCTTGATTTCGAAATAAACTCATTAAATTTTATATAAAGCCTTTTGATATCTTGATTCTATTCATTGCCTTGATTAACATATTTAGGCTAATAGTATTATATGCTTTTGCTATGTCTTGGAAAAGTATCCATAACTTCTTTTTATTTTCTCTTGCTTCCTCACAAATATTATTTAAAATTTGAATCAATTTTGCTATACTTTTTCCTGGTAATCCTGTATAATTAGATCTTCTCAGAATATTGTTAGTCTTGCAGATATTTCTCAATCTGGTTATGAGAATTTTGATAAAACATTTTTATATAATCTCCAGTAATACTATTGATCTAGTGTTGAGAAGTTCACATCCCCATGGTTTTGACTTTGCTATGGAATATATATGGCTTTGCTTCCATCCTATTGAAGTAACTTTTCACCTTAGAAAGTAGTTAAGTATCTTCCAAGATATTCTTTTTCTTCTTGATCCAGTCTTTTTAACATTTCATAACTGATTTGTGATCTCCCTGTGGCTTTATTATTGGGAAGTCCTTGAAGTATTTTATGTAATTCTTCTTGGGAAATTGGCCCAGTAGGTCTTTATACCACCTTTTATTAATATAACCTTTAGGATTATATTCTTCT
>CAJVPT010006254.1:0-11245 GCA_910592055.1 Acaulospora colombiana
AAATAGAAAAGATAATAATAATAAGAAATGATAATTATAATGAATCTATTAGTTTCGCTAGACTCTTAAACTATATTGTAATAAACAGAATTTAAGTATCTATCGAAAATAACAGTATAGTTCAATATGGTAGAATGGGGGAAGTTTCTGGAGTCATATTTGAACTATTTGTCCGATTTGTCCAGAATAAACAATGCCAATCTGTAATGCAAGGAATATTCTCGAAGATCTGGGACCCAGGTGATGAATTAGACTTGTTAACTGGATAATTGATACTGAGATTGTCACAAGGCTTCAGGATCTTCATAGAACAAATTTCTTACGGTTTATACCCAGTTACACAAAACTTAGACAATCTTCTTAGAAAACTCTTCATCACAGAGGATTACATACTTAAGGAACTATCTAATTTAGCCTTCATAATACAAGATAATATGATTTTTGACATATACAGTACACAAATAGCTCTTAAAGAAATTAACTGCAAATGGTTTATGGGCATAAGTATAAAAATTATTACAAGTGAAGGAAAAGAATTCATCTTCTAAGGACAAACAATGCAACATCCATCATCTACCAGAGCAGAGATTATGACAATACTTATTGCTCTCAGTATTCTACAAACTTTAGCCATGTCAACATATTTACAGATAGCAATGCTACCATAAATAGCATCAATAATGTTATATAGTCAATACCAAACAAAGCACTGAAAAAACAAAAGAATTTTAACCTTCTATAGTAAATTCAAGATATATTCAAGAAAAAGAGCATCAAACTGAAGTTAAACAAGGTTAAGGTACACTCAGAAATCAAACACAATGAAGCTGCAGATAAACTTGCAAGTATAGATCAAATACATGATATGGCCCCAAACAGTAGACTAATATACACAAACATAACAATGAACCCACTACTTATCCTCATCCCCCATTGGGATTAAAAAGCTATAGATATTCCTATCAAACTAATGATCTAACAATTACAAATGTGGTTCATCTAGTAAAATGAAGACTTCTAAATTGTATTAGAATCGATTTCGATGATCATATTATAAAGGAAATTCACTGGTTCATGACAGTAAACAATCTATAGCCCACAAAAATGAGCAATCATTTCATTTATTGGCAAGATCAACACTAAAAAAGATTTAGACTACAACTTTGAAATGAAAAACTTCTTACAAAAGCAAAATTACATCACAGACTTCTCAAACTATATAAAGATTATAAATGCATTAACTGTGGTCAGAGAGAATCTAATACACATCCCTTCATCTGCCAGATACTCAAATATACTACAGATAACTTTATTATCAATACTATAATAAACACAATTATTAAATTCAGTGAATATAACAGAACTAAAGAAGTTCTCAAACAGTACTCCAGCAACATTGCATTACACTATAAGCAATATTTGAAGGTTTCTATCTGGAGAGGCATTTTAAAAGAAACCATCAAAATCTCAAGCAAACTGATTCCCAATCAAGATGTAAATAAAACATGCATCCAAGAACTCATCAAAAAAATTATATATTATCTATAACAAATATGATAAAGCAGATATAAAGCTTTTCAAATATGGAAAAAACAAAAAGGCATTACAAGAGCCATAGAAAAACTGTACAAATGCAGCTCTATTCACCTAGATTAATAGATCAAGGAAAAAGAGAAACATATCAAGATCAATTCACTAACCTAGTTAATCAACATATCCATAGAAGCATTCTTTCGATCACAACTCTCTACCACTTATTAAAATTTTATTTAGTGCTAGTTCAGCCTTGACAGGTTAGTTCCCCTTACAGGGTGGCAACAAGCCATGAGATAGGTTAACCCCTTATCAAGCTTTATTTGATAAATAAAAGTAGCTATAACATAAACATATGTAATTTTCTACCAAATTCAAATAAAGCAAGGCTGAGCAAAACTCTTTCCCATTCATCTGTGATGTTGCAAACCCAGGTAACAAACACTAAAGAGAAAAAAAACATGAGAGACCTAAGAGACAACAATATGTTACTAGCAGGCCAAACTATAATATAGATAAGATATCTAGGGAAAGGTCACCCTTATTGAAAATAACAAGGAACAGACACTCGAAAAGAAACACATCAATAACTAAAAGCAAAAGCAAAAACAAGAAACAATTCTCTCCTTTAAAAAATGTCACTGCTCCTGAACAGAACCACATAAATAACATCGTGACAGTAACAAACAGCAATGGAAACAACAATAGCAGCTCCAGTTCATGGAGTGAGCAAGTCGAACAAGAACAACTCTAAACATCAGCAGTCATAGAACATATAGGCATCATCATGAAACCCTTGGTACAACACATAGCATGGCTAGATGACTCCAATATTGATATAGATCTCAATGAGAAACCTGTAGAAACAAAATATGACTGGCAGATTGCTGGCAACAGCAAAAAAAAAAAAACAAAAGACCACTGATGCATATAACTGGTTCAATACTATGACTCAAGTCACCTTTTGATCCCAGACTCAAATTTGGATGGAAAAGAATCAAGCTTAGAGTGAAAGCTTTACTAATTCCTAATGAAACTATTCACAAGAGATACTACACATCATGAAAGCCCTGAACTTCCTGGAAGGCCTTCTTATAATCCAAAATAAATATCATGAAAATGAAGACGACATTATTACTATATTTGAAAATAAATAAGCAGCAGATAATGCCAGAAACCTTATCATACGAAACACAGACAATCTTTGAATATCACACATAGAAAAAACTATATACAGGCTCAATAAGAAATATAGTATCAGGGTATGGGACATTCCCTTAAACAAAAGGTTCATAGATATACAACAAACTTTCATCAAATTCAGGCAAATTAACAACATAAAGATGACAACCAGAAATATATGGCAATCTATGATAATCACATTCACAAACAGAGAAGATAAATTCAAACTCCTGGACCAATGGAGTACACTAATCAAAGCATACTCTATAAGAATTTTCAATGCAGAATGGGATCTTGAATAAATGAAAACCTGGATAATCACTCCCTTAAACTCACAAATCTCCTACCTAACACAAATGCTTTCAACTTCAAACTCATCTGTTAAGAAATAGGGGTTAAAACCTGCTATATCTCCTGCCTACTATTATACAAACCCAGAAAGTATACAGTTCTCAGTTTTGAGGATGAAGCCACCCTTCAATAAGCACTTATCAAAATCTTTACATTAGATGAAACAATCCTTGAAAGCAAACCAAATGACATCAAACTTTGTACCATCTGCGACAGCCCTCAACATCTCATAGCAAACTATGTTATTAAAGAAAAAAGGAAACAATGGAAGAAATTCAATTAAGAACAAGCAAAAAAATATGAAAAACTATATCAACATTATGGACCAGTCAACTCAGTACCTATCTGCAGATTAATAAATCCACCCACTAGGAGGGCCGCAACTATCTCAGGATTATATACTTCAGCTGTAAAAACAATTACCTATGACAACAGCCTCGAACATTCACCAAGTGAATACTTGAGACATAGAAAACAGACTAGTCAAAATTTAATCAGAGCTCAAGACAATCAAAAAAGCCCTGCACAACTTAGATAAGAGAATAAATAGTCTAGAACAATACTGTTTTTGCAATGCAGAAGATATGAAGGAAGACCATAATCAAAGCAGCGATAATAGAATATCCACTATCCAATACACTTCAGACTTGAGTGAATTCAACAGCAACAATAACACTTATACAACTCTATAGGAAATATGGATAGAACAATGAATGCACTAGTCTCTACAATCACAAACATAATTATTACGAACATAAGTCCTCTCTCTTTCACCAAACATTAAATATAGGAAATACAACAAGTAATATTTCTACATCAAAAGACTTTACTACCCAACAATTGCAAACACAACAAGACATAATTAACAATAGGAACCAATCAGATAATATCTTCGACACATTCACACATCAAAACAACTATATCAATTTCAATTAAATACAATAAAACAAAGTAACCTTCAATACTCAAACAAATATTAATAACAAAATTCTTTACATCTTCAACAATACTGATACATGCAAACAACAACTTAAACCCTTTTAGATTGTCACCACTTGCAACAGCCAAAAACTTAATGACTCAATAAAAAGAGAACTATAGATGAACTCCTGAGATTACAAAGTATGGACATCATTATCACAACAGAAACAAAAGGGAAAAATGAAGAAATCAAACACTGGAAGATCAAAGGCTACACTACTTGATAGTATAGCAATAACAACATAAGGACAGGTATAGGTATCATGATCAGAAAGAGTATTGCTGATAGGGTAAATAACATTGAAAAAAAATAGGTGAGACTTATATGCATCGATCTGGCCCTCCCATAAAAGAGATATTGCAAAATAATAGGCATATACTTGCCAGCAAGTCCAGGATACGAAAGAAACAAAGTACAAGCCCAGGTCATTTTAGGATAAAACAGTACAACCATGACAATTGGCATTTTATTGTAGGGGGAGACTTCAACTCCGTTACATCGTTTAAGCTTGACAAAATTTCTAATAACCATAGGATAATAAAAAATACCATAAATCCTCTCTTTCAAAAACTAAAAGAACTCATTTGACACTTTTCACTATCACAATTCTCATGTCAAGAAATACACCTGGTCAAAAACTTCTGCAAAATACAGTAGTACTAGCCAAATAGACATGATATGATGTAGCTCCAGACCCATATATTATAAACAACACTGCTATCACCATAGATCATAAAATTTAAGTTATGTATTGTGATAAAAATAGTATCTACTACTATTGAATAGTTATTTTTAGGCATTATCTTCATTCTATTTCTATTTTTATCTAATTATTTCTTTGATATTCTTTGATATTCTTATTGATACTTGATTAGTATAGATAACTTTATCAAATATAGCATATGATATAATTTACCATAGATTAGGCAGCCAGGAGGCCTAGAAGATCCAAGTGGTCCATTTTTACAAGTATATAAGCAGTTATAATTCATTCAAAAGTAGGATAAGTTTATAGATAGTTTCACTTGACTTTGGAAGTTTAGGAATAACTTCACTTTTTTTTTAGGAGATTTGATATCTTCTTTTGATTTTAGGACTAAAAGAATTGTCCTAGTTTTCTTGATTTATTAATAAACTTGGATTTTGAGTGAACCATATTTCTTGTGAAACACTGTATAACACTGTTTAAAGAATTCTTGGTGAATATATTCTTGAACACTTCTTAATTATTATAAACTACTTCTTTAATTTTTTCTTTAGAATTGTTCTTTTAAAAGTAATTTCACTTAAATACACCAGTCAAATATAAATTTGATCACAGTATATAAAAACATAGAAACTAGAGAACACTATGAAGCATCTTCACTGTCCATATAATAACACATGGTATGACTGGCAGGGAACATTGGAAGAACAATAGAAAACCTTTACTAAATATCTAGACTTCTATAAAGAAATTCTATAAATATATATCTCTCAATCTGAACCAAACATCAATCAGATCTGAAACACTATTTGGAACACAAATTCACAAAGCCACCAGCAAACATATCCAGAAGTATAAGGAAAAACAAAAAAATCAAAGTAAAAAGATAAAACAAAGAAAACCTATATTTCTTCTACAATTAAACAAATATAAAAAACGACTGACACTTTATGAAAAACAATCAATCAGATATGATTCTAACTGGTGCAACACCCTTCAACAAGCTATATCACAAAAAATTTCACTTTCTACCTGGTACCCAAACCAAAACACAAATAATGTCATATCAGAAATTGCCACACTAATTACGATAGAAAAACTTATCAGGAAAAAAGCTATCAAAGATAAAATGGCTACCAATATCAAAAAATAGAATGCACTGTCGTGGGCTTTCCCGGCAAGTCTGTCACTAATCCGTAGTGCCTCGCGTAATCCAGATTTCACAAGAATACTTACAAATGACATAAAGAAGAGAATGCTTCCTATAAAGAATACTTAAAAAAGGCAGAGGCGGGGTGATTGACTTGGCCGAAGGTAAGTGTTTCTTTATTACATTCTGTTTCTTTGGTATATCACTAACTCTTATCTCTATTCTCAATGAGGGCTGCTTTCTTACATATTCAGCTCTCTTCTCAAGGAGGACTATTTTTCTAACACAGTCAGCTCTACCTTTTCGGCATATATTGGTAAGCTATTTATACTTTTCTAACTAACAATGGGCTATCTACTTTATAATTGGTTATACTAACCCTAAGCTTTGTTAAACTTTCTATACTTTTTCAGATACACATAGTTCCCTTATCAGTACCCGAGCCTTATCTATAGTTTCTTACCTTGCAACACTCAATATTTCATGCCAGACTTTTGAGTTTTTGGATTCTAAACCATTACGCATAAATCGCGTCATCCACGTGACCCATAACAGCACTATGAACTAGTTGATTCAATAAGGATAAGAAATAAATGATTAACTCTATCCTAGGATAACTCAAAAGAAGTATAATCACTAGTAAATTAATCAACAGCATAATCTCTGAGAAATGACTTATCATGGATCCTGCAGAACTCAAGAAGAAAATCCGATTACACTTTCAACAATAGACTAAATACAAACAAATTCATGAACAAGAAAGAACCATCTGACAACAGGAGTATGAACCCAAGCAAAACATCAACTTCACCTGGTATAAGGAGATCTTGACTCCCTTTTCACTAACTGAACTGCTTAAAAGCCTTAAGAAAATTAGTAACAAATCTGCTTCAGGCCCATCACAAATACTCTATGCAGTATATAAACACATGAGTAAGGACTTTCTTGAAATCCTCACTTCCTTTTTTAATATTCTCTTAAAGAAAGAGTCAGTTCCAAAATAATGGAAGGTGACACTATATACCCCATCCCAAAACCCAAGGAGTGGCAATATAATATTAATATGACATATCCTATAACTTTACTTGAATCAATTAAAAAGATTTTTATCAAAATTATTACAGACCACCTAGCCAAAGTACTAACAAAACACCCCATACTATCCCCACATAATTGGGCAGCTCTTCTTGATCATAGTACTAGAGAACTAATATTAATCATCAACCAAATTCTAGAAAATACCAGAAATATACATAAGCCTTACTATATACTATTTCAGAATATGAGTAAAGCATATGACACCATAAACATAGAAAGGTTGGCAATAGCAATGCATCACATAAAGATCCCACCTCAAATTATAAACTTGATTAGAAGCTACTTTCAGGATAGACAAAATACAGTCATCACATACTTTGACAACACAGACCCATACCTTGTTGAGGAAAGAATTGATCAAGGTGATACTATATCCCCACTCCTATAGTGTATATACTATAACCTTTTAATCAACACAATTAGTAACATGAGAGACTACCAACTACAATACCACAAACCTATACAAAGTAATCTCATACTTCCAGACATTAACTTCACAATTACTGCATACATGGATGGTACTACTTTTATAACACAAAACAAAGATGACCTTCTTAACATAGTTGACATCAGCACATCCTTCTACAACCTCAATGATATTACTGTCAATCCTCACAAATCAGAATTACTAATATTGAATGTACTACGAGAAAACATAGAAGTCAATGGCTACAGTATCACACTAGCCGAGCCCACATCCGCTATAAGGGTCCTAGGTATTTGACATGAAACAAAAGCAGAAAAAAAACATCAATGGAAACTGTTTACATCGAAAACAAATCACTTTGTAATACCCTAGCCAGAAAACAAATTATGGACAAAATGTATCGCTATATTATCAATCAAGTCATATTCTCCACAATAGAATACTTACTTCAAAACCTGGTTCTTACACAGACAAAATGCTAGAAGATTGATAAAAAGATCAGAAAAAATTTTAAATGAAGAGTAGGACTAGCCCTTTCAGAACCTAACACCATTATACATATGAATAACTTCTATGGCAACATGTATATACAAATATGACAATTATAGAAACTTGCTTATAATCTATAACAAATTTATATGAGTCCAATTCTGGCTAGCAACACTATACAAAGTAGTATACAGGAACTACAATGGCTTGCCTGGCAGAAGAAAGACATATTCACAGAATGCCCACAATTCTTTAGACCAACCACTAACTTTCTGCAAGACTGTTTATACAACATCAGAAATACCATATCAATATAGACCAAACTATAATAAATGACTTCAACAATCACACTCTTCACCCTATAGAAGACTACATTGAATATGACTGGTACTTCAAGAATAGAGCAACCCTAAGAACATACAACCTTTTTTAAATTGAACAACTCATCAGTTCTTATATAATCAAACCCCTATAATAGCAACAAGTTAGTTCCCTCCAAAACAAAACAAACAAAAGGAAAGAACCTACATGGTTCCCATACCTTCAATAACAAATCATTCTTTTCATCTACTTCAACCTCAACATACCAATGCTGAATCCTTTAATACAAATTGAAGTTTTTGATTAAGAACACACTCAACAGTCATAGTACACTATATAATATAAGGAATAGTAAGTTCTGGAAAAATGAATTAATAATAAACAAGACACAATTAAAATTAGATACTATAATCTAACAGACACATCACCCTAACAGCCTATCAGAGATGTGACATATCCAATACATCAGACAATAGAGGAGATATCTGCTGCATAGAAATCCCCAAAAATACCTCCCTCCGAATACCAGTCCATAACACTACCAAGTCACAAAGTTCTTAAGACAATTCAAGGAAAAATTGTCTACAGATCATCCAAACAGTATCACACGTTTTCACAAAGAACCTTATCAAATCTTTGATAGTATGGAGATTGACAATACACCACACACTCTTCAAGATCACTTTAAAGTGATCAAGCTCCCCAAAATCCACAAACAATATCTTATCGACACCTACAAATACATTAAAGAACTCAATAATATTTACATATACGTAAACGGAGCCTACAATACAACTAAAAACTCGAATGCATGTGGCATAGGCATCAATATTACCCATGACCTAAATAGTATTGCAAAGAAGGATATACAAATAACTGGACAAGTATTCACATATCGAGCAGAAATAATAGCTGCAACTATATCCATAGCTATAGGTAGACCCAAACTATCCACTACAGTAAAAACAGACTTTTTCTCCCTCATAAATGAATACAACTCTTATGTAAAAGATAACATAAAGAAAATTAAAGAATTTCAATTAATCAGTAATATATGCACCATAGCAAGACATCATCAAACTCTAATTAAATGGATCAAAATAAACAAACAAGAACATCCAGATGACTAGTCCTTTACTATATCAGATAAACTCATCAAACAACATGTTACAAACAACATAGTAGATACTTAAGGGCATCTCAGTAACATTATCCTCTGTACAAATATTCTCTCTTTTATTATCGAAATCAAATTGAACTCCCTTTACCTATCAGAAAAGCTCTTAAAAGCATAAAACAAGCCTGCTTGATTTACAATTGAATCACACTCAACAAAAACAATAAACTCTCACAATAACAGGTAGCAGACATCAACTGGAAAGAATCAACTCAAAGACTTCACACCTCTAAACTGGCAAGTAGAAACACAAATATCTGGAATTAATCACAAAGAAGCTTTGCAATGAAACTGTGAAACAAAGAACTCCCTACAATAGACAAGTTACACATCAGAAGGCCAGATATATACAAATCAAACGCTTGTTTTACCTGCCCTAAGTCGAAAATAACTCACATCCTTTTGAATACTTCTCACATGAAATCGACATTAAAACAATAATTTTTGATACTATGCATCAGGAAATAACTACAAGATTGGAGAAAACCATTGAATGTAATATTCACCAAGAGCTTACATCAGCTATTACACAAAACAACATGTGGAACAGACTTATTTTGGGAGGAATCAACAAAAATATTATCAAGACTATTAGCAAATATATCAAAATTGACTAAGTATCAGAAACCACCAAAAGTATCATAAATAGTATCAAATTCTGAATGTACAATATATGGTTAGACAGGTGTGACCATTTTCACTGATGGAAGAAACAACAGGGCATCACTACAAGTAGCAAGTGAAAGAAGCAAAAACAACAAACAAAGAATAGTAACAAAGCATAACATAACAACCTCAATTCGAGGAAGGATCCCATCAAACTGATTAATAACATCCTTAAGGGAATCTATAACATTTATAAAATATACAAGAAACATGCTAACAGCACCTAGGCACATTAGTCCCTATAAAGGACAACACGTTACAAGGGTTCAAAAATCCAAATCCTACCACTATTAACAGCAGATACCTCTTAGACCAGGCAATAATTGGTTTTCTTATAATGATATACAATAAACATATGGGAAAAATGTCTATACTATTGTCTGTTTTTTTTTTTTTTAACCTGCAATCATGCCACAATGGCGTGTCTTTATTGAATAATTGAAAATGAATTTACAATTTTTTCAGACTTTCACAAAGTGACTAACTCGTCTTCATACAAAAGTACTCTAAGTTAGATTTTGAGAACAATATTTCACTCCCCTAATAGATTGATAATAACCTCTATCTACTAGGATTATTGTTAACAGTTTGTCACTGTTGATTGCCCGAAAACCAATGAATTGCTAAGTTAAAAGGGGAAAGGGAAAGGATGATTTGGAAAAGGAGACAATTCAAGGCCCACCAAAAAAATCCAAAAATAAAAACAACCTCTTCTCAAAAAGGATCTGCCTGATTGGGATAGTCTTCTTGCTTTACTTGAACCTCAGAAGAAATCTTCTTTTTCATCACCTGTGGCATCGGATGAGTCCATCCAACTAGTCTTTCATTTAAGTGAGCACCGGATTGGAATATCTCAAGGAAAGCATTTAGAACTCAGCTTTTTTCTATTAAACCTTTGTCACCACTTAAGGCACTTAGATAAGAGATGGGAGTTTGCAATTCACATTACCCATCACTTGGTCTTTTGGTGTCATGGAAGTTTTCATTAAGGGATTTGAGCTTTTTAGGGGCAACCTTTTCCAAAACCTTCTTTCTGATCTCCAAGGACGTCATCAGAACACGTGATTATGACCAATAGGAGCTTGTTTACATTCCAAAAACTAACGTGTTTTGTGTCAGCCAATCGCCTTTGGTGAGGATTTGTGCTATCAAAAATTCAGGAT
>CAJVPT010006255.1:0-11243 GCA_910592055.1 Acaulospora colombiana
GTCTTTTTCCTTTACTGACAACTCAGAGTTGTCTGCTCCTAGTTTACATTTAATAAAGTTTTCCTTTAACTAAGATATATGATGATGAAATAACTTCCTAACATTGCACATATTACATCTGATGTTCTATTTATTGTACAGATTGATTTGTTTTTTATATTGCAACAGCTGAATAAGTAGTAAGAGTTTTATTGACTTTGAATATTTGGATCTACCTCTTTGTTTTTCTCTGTATTTTTGAACATGTTTGTTGGTAGTATTGAGAATAGCTTGTCGAAGGTAGTTCCAGCTTTTGTTGATATCTGTTGGTTCTATCTTGAGGAGACTATGGAGGGCTGGCATTTGTGCATCGAGTTCAGTGGCAAAAGCATCCCATTGCTTGTCTGAGATTTTCTCTCATTGAAAGTAGGTGTTTGTGTGCAGCCATCTGTTTTGCTTATTATTTGTTTTCACTTATCAGTTTTCTATGTATTTTATTTGTAGGTTTTAGTCAGTTGTGATATTGGTATCTTCTATTATGAATAAATTAATTGTACACCATGTGGGATGTGTATTTGTCCAGATCATATCTATTTTGCTTGAAGCAGTTGTGAAGTGCCAGGTATATTCTTTTTGCTGTGGGTTGTGATATCGATATGTATCGATTATTCCAAGGTTGGTGAGTTGTTCACAAAAACTATTTGTTTTCTCTTTATATATTTTTCTGTTGTTGAAGGTTTTGTCCATTTTATTAGATGGACTCACGTTGAAGTCTCCTCCAATAATGATGTGCCAGTTCATATTGTTCTGCTGTTTGATCCATCTGATAACTTGGATTTGTACTGCTGTTTAAAGTTTTCCAGCTCTAGTTGATGAGTAGATGCCAATGATTCTACAGTATAGCTTATTCAGGAGTGCAAGATCTATATATATCACTCTGTCCAGGTATCTTTGTATTTCAATTACCTAATCAGATAAGAGTTTTTTGATTGCGACCCCTATACCAGTACTGATGTAATTATATCCTTCTCACCATATTGAGTAATTCTCTGTTTTCCAATGTTTTGTGTTTATTTTGGTTCCATTGATTTCTGTTGATATTATTATGTTCCAGTTGTTCATGTGCCATGTGGTGAACCAAGTTTCTCTTTTGAGAGAATCATTTAGGCCTCTACAATTTAGGGTGGTCACTATCCAATAAGGTTTTGTGTGGTTTTGTTTGACATCAGTTAGATTATCATGTAATATGTTTTTGAAATGTTGTGAAGTATTTGGATAGTTGTATGTTTTTCTCTAATTGTTGTTAGGGAGTGGGGCATTTGTTGTTATATTGTTTTAAGCTGCTTTGTTCGAGGTGCTTGCATTTTGTTCATGTGATCAGGGATAATGGTAATATTTGAAATGTTGTTATTGTTTTTAGATGTGCTATTACTTGAAGGGTTATTATTTTCTTGCTTGGGAATTGTGCTGCTTGTATTACCCATGTTATTGATATATAGAGGAGAGTTGTCTTGTATTGCTTGGAAGAATGTTTGTGATAGTTGATACTAGTGCGTTCATAGTTCTGTTCATGTTTCCTATTGATCAATGAAGTTGTTGTTGTTGCTGTTGGATGTCTTATATATTTGAAGGCTCAGCTGCTGGTGTTTCAGTATTGGTATTGGCATGTGTATTTCCTTCTTTCATGTCTTCTGCATCTGCATAATAGTATCGTTCAAGATTATCAATTCTTTCGTCAAGGTTTTCCAATGATTTTTTAATAGATAAAAGTTCTTCACGAATTGTATTGAGGGCTGTGAGAATTTCATCAGTTGTATCCGAATTGTGTTCATTTTCTGAGATGTTGTGCGAACTTCTGGCGGCTATAGCATATGATCCTGGTTTGAGAGATTTAGTGTTTCTTGAGGGTTGTGTTAGTCTACAAATATGTATGGATTTGGCTGGTCTAAATCAATTGTATAGTTTTCTGAATTTTTAGACTTGTTTATGATTATACTTATTCCACTGTTCTCTATATTCTTTGACTGTACAGCTGGCTATGAGATGATTGGATTGTCACATATGGTGCAGAGTTTTGTGTAGATGGGTTTGGTTATCAGGATAGTTTCTCTGAGACAGAAAGTCTTATTTAATGCTTGTTGGAGGAGTTGTTTACTATCAAAACTTAGAATTGCATATTTCCTTGATTTATATGATATTAACTGGAGTATGTAGCAGGCTTTGGCTTGTAACTTATGACAGATGTGCTTGAGGTTGAATACACAGATCCTAGGAGGGAGGTTGGTTAGTTTTAGTGACCGGGTTCCCCTGTTCTTCATTTCAGATAAGTCCTAAGTTGTATCGAAGATCCTTATTGAGTCTGTCTTGATAAGGATGCTCCAGGATTCTAGTGCTTTGCATTTATCTTCCTGGTTGAAGAATGTGATTGTGGCTGACTGCCATATTTGTTGTGTTGTTATTTTGATATTGGTTATTTGTCTGAACTTGGCAAATATTTGTTGCATGTCAATGAACTTAGTGTTCAGGGGGATGTCCCACACCCTGATGCTCATTTTCTTATCAAGTCTGCTGATTATTTTGGGGAGTGATGGAAGTTTGGTATTGCTTGTTTCAGTAAGGCTTATGTTGCCGGCTGTTTCTGCAGAGTGATGGTCTCTAAAAATGGTAATGATATGATCGATCTCCTCTATTCGTTCGCTATGAATTGTGAGAAGTCCTTCAGGAAAGTTGAGTGTCTTGGTGAGGAAGGAGATTTTTTTTTCTATCAAGTTTCTTGATAGTAGGTCTGCTTTGATTCCGAGTTTGATTCTCTCTCTACCATACCTGGTATTTCTATCGAATAGTGAGCAGGGTCTCAGTTTGCTCCCTTGTCTTGATTCTTTTTCTACGCGTTTTCCCTGGATTTGCCAGTCTTGCTCCTCTTGAAGAGAAGTGTTGTATTGAAGTCCATCTCGATGTTTGAGTTATCAGCTCTTGCTAGTCTGAGGTTGTCGGTTGCTATTCCTTTATCCTTTGCTGAGAAGTTTTTGTCAGTTTTATACTGTGTTTCTTCTATAGTGTGTTGTACCTTGTTATATGTGTTTTGCTCCTCTTCTACCTATTCACTCCAGGTATATTAAGTTCTTTCCATAATGGTATCTTCTATTGTTCCAGTGGTAGTGTCATTGTTTTGAGTTGTTGTTTGTAAGGTGCTGAGAAGTGAAGGGATAGTTTGTTTTTGCGGAGCTGTTTATTTTGTACCAGGTTTTTTTTTTAGTTTTTTGTATATTTCTTTACTGATAGAGCTGACTGTGCCCCTAGTGAGCTTGTCGATATTGTAGTTGGGTCTGCTGGTTAAGTATTGTGGTCTTTTGGATCTCTCCATTTTTCAACTGTTTCTTGCGTTTTTGTGATTTGTGCTACTGCACTACAGAAAAATAGAAAAGAGTTGTTTTTCAAGTGAATGATCCCAATTTTTTTCTATCATTCAAATTATTAATTTATAGTATTTTTTGACTTTTGCCTCTATTAAAGTAAAAAGTTATGAATTTTATTCCTCACAAAGAAATATAAGTAATCTGCAAAATTTTATATCTAAATACTTTAGAGACCTATAATTACCTATATCCATCCATATCAGACTCAATGACTTATAGTGGATCCCAGGTTCTTATTAAGCTGAGAAAATATATTTAGACACATGAGGTGACCAAAGGAGCTTGTTTATATTCTTTTACTAATGTAAGCTCTATTTACCCAATCATAATATAAAAAACTTTGTGCTACTCAAAATTCAGGATTAAACTGAGATAAGCAAAATTCTTCAAAAAAAAAAAACCAAAAATGAGTATTATGAAAAGATAACTATGACAAGAAAGTAGAAAAGTTGTCTCTTATTATTAACACACTTCTGTGATATTTTTCTATAGCATGAAATAATAATATATTAGTTTTTCTTTCTTTCAGAACTTTCTTACCATTGATAAAAAAGGTTTTTTTTGACCTTTATAGTTACTAGAGGTCAAGTTTTTGTTTGAAGAGGATAATTAGCAAGAGAAGAGAATGTAGTTGATAACTCTTGAAGCTTCTTCAAGTTGGTTTAAGGGATGTGACAAAACTTTATTAGTTTAGAAGTATAAAAACTTTTTGTAAATGTCTTTTTTGTATATGATTAAAGGATTAGCAAAGTTATTAGTATTATTTGATTAAAATATTCTATTAAATCTAATTGTTTCATAAATTCAGTATTTTTTCTTTCTAGTTTTTCAACCTATACATGTAATTTTTTATTTTCTAAATAAATAAATAAAAATTTTTTTTTGAAGGCTAGCTTATTCCTATATCAGTTTTAAAACTTTATTAAAGTCAAGATGAGTCCTAGGGACATGTACTGTCTAAGAATTTACGGATCAATAAATAGTATAAGGGATATCTATTTATATCTCGCCCAACTAGGATAGAATAACTATATAACCATCTAGTATAGGACTGTTTTTAATTCTAATTAAGCTAAGGATTGGAAGAGTCTTAATACATTTAATCTAATGAAGTAATTCCTTCATATTACCTTTTATACTTGGAAATATCACTTTTTAGAATTGTGATTTATCAAATGACTTGTTGCTATTTCCTATTATAAGAAAGTTAATATGTTAGGAACTCACCTAAGATATCTAGTATTACTAATATTGAGATTTCATATATAGAATCCTATTGGATCCATTAGTATTTTAAGATTTTTCTGAAAGCTTGTTATGTTTTTGATACTGTCTTATTACTTGATTGAAGTATAGTCTTGTATGAAGGACATCAATCCCTTAATTAGTAGCCTTGAATATCAGCACATATTTTGTATCTTTTAGTATTATACTGTATTATATTGAATTTCTTTGTCTGGTTATAGGCATATCTAATTATTTCTTTAAGTGATTAGATTCTTCTTTTTCTATTTAAGGAAGTAATCAGTTTATATTTTTAAGATTTCATATTGCTTATTTTGGTTACATTTGTGAAACCTTGTATTGTATCTTGTCTTGCTATAGCTGCAATAAGTTTCTATTAGAATACCTAGAACCAGTTATGTGTAGAGAACTTGTGTCACTCATATTAGCCTTATATAGAATCTTGTATTTTAATAATTGTTCTTACTATAGGCGTGATAAGCAAACAGGTTCTTTTTATTATTTTGTTGAGGTACTTGATCATTATCATGAAGGAGATGAAATCTTTGTATCATCTGTGGCTTAATTTTTACTTAGTTCTCATGTAGTATTAAACTTTAAACCTTGTGATTATGACTTAGAAGTACTACCACTATATTATAGATTCACAGATTTAAATAAATTAGTTGATTAATAAAAGTAAATTTAAATAATTTAGCAAAAATTTAATTTTAATCTTTTTTAATGTCTTCTCTAGTTCAAGTTTTGAATGACAAATCAATTTCTGATATTAACATTTATACAACTTCAGATATCAAGATTCAAATAATACAATATATAATCTTCTTTTAAATAATTCGGCTGTTATAATAAAAATTAAAAATTTAATATCAGGTATTACTGAATGAACTGTTGTCACTTCTGATGTAATTAATATAAAAGAAGTTTGTAATAATAGAGAAGGCTGTAAAGATTGCAAAAATAAAAATAACTATTCTTTGTAAAAAGTGTATTCAATTAATTTTTTTTGTTCAAACATTTTTGATATATCACAAAAAAAATATTAAATTAATAAAGGGTTATCTAAATAAAATTATTTATATTGTTTTAATGCAATTTGAGGCTACATATAATATTGTACTATTATTTATTATATTATATTATTATATAATATTAAATATTATTTATTCATTAAAAACTCTTTCTCATAAATCTCTGAGTGCGGTATGATAAAAAAAAAAAACGTCAGCTTTCCTTCAAAACTTTATATTTTTAAAGTAATAAAACTTTAAAACTTTTCTTAAAAATATCTATTTTATTTAATATTAATTATATTTTATTCTTCTTGTTTACTTTTTCTCTTTAAAAACCCTCTATTTAAAAAGTTATTAGCAAGAAAATTTTTCTATAAAGAAGAAATCAGATAAAAAAATACTTTATTTCTCTTATCTATAAAGGTTCAAAAGTCTAAAAAAAAGTATGGACCAATAATTTTATACCAGCTTAGAAAACTAATATCATTTTTTTTTTTTTTTTTTTTTAAAGTCCAACTTGACTGGAGTGAATTTATTAAGTATTTATGATAGTACAATATTGATTACATGAGTGATTTATCTTAACCTATTTTCTATACTACCTACCCAATGAATACTCCAATTTTGCTACAGTGTGACACCATTTTGTCAGTTGCCCTGCTGTGCCTGGGCCACATAGTATCTAATATCCACTATGAGACTTGTATTATTATATTTTTCAAGGGGCTTTAGATGTGTGTTCCTTAGTCCTGGTATTTTTGTTTCACATTCTTGTTTGTATGTGCCATGGTAGATCCTTGCCATGTTTAGTCCTCAGAAGATTGGCTGTACTTTGATATGTGCAGGCCCTGTGATCTTGTACTAACACCCTGGCGATTCAATGGTGTTGCCTTCGTTAATCGACCAATGGTCTTCCATTGCTTTATTCTTAACCACTCTTCAAATATGGCCTACAGGGGTTTTCCTTAGTTATTACTTTCTGAATTACTTCTTCCAAATTTCTGGTCTGCCCCTGCAATTCCCATCATGATGCTTATACTAATCACCAGCCCAGCAGATAGCTGTCCTCTCTGGTAGCCATTGGTTTCACAATCGCAATAAGATCTCCCATTAATTGAAGTTATAGCCCGTACATTTTCGATTGGTGCAGATGACCAAAGTCTCCCAGATCTCCCATGAGGGTGTTTTTTGAGAAGAGGTGGATGTTTTCACAATTCCATTAGAGGCTTGAGTCCATCAGGGTCTTTCCTGGCTTGTCTTGATGTCTTTATATATTCCAGACGATAGGATTTTTTACGGTTTCCTTAGAACTAAAACCGGTCAAGGCTATGTGACCTAATTTATTATACTGTGATTAGACGGTGGGATTTTATAGGTTGTATTTTATGTACAAAGATGCATGTGGTGATAAACATGTATCTTGTACAATGTAACCTATATTGCGAATACTATTCTCAAGTGGGATTGAACCAGTAACTCACGGATGGTAACCTGGAAGTGCACCCACTGCACTATTGACCCACAGGTTAAACTAATATCATTACTATAAACAAAAACAGCTTTTCTCTTAGTATATAATAGGTTTTTCTTGATTTTTCTGAAGAATTTTATCTATCTTAGCTTGATTCTGAATTTTCTGTTATATTGGATTTAGACAGATTAATTGACTAAAGATTGAATTGATTACTCTATAGTTAGTAGAAATGTAAACAAGAATATATATTATATGTGATGTGAATATACTGTATTTTCTAAGTTTAATAAGAACCTTAAGTCTATTATAAGTCATATAGCTATTATGCAAATAAATAAACATCATATAAACTATGGTTTTGTCTTTCTCATTACTCTCTGAAAATATCATGCCTATACAATAAATACTTTTCTTTCTGAAATAAAATTTTAAAAACTCACTTTACTTACAAAAAACATAACTATTTTTTTATTCCAGAATTATTCCAAAGTTTTTATATTTTGATTCAAATAGTTTTTTCATTCTTGTATGACATATAATACTATCAAATTTATATTCTTTCTCTAAACATATTTGATATTAATCAATCAATTCTTCCTGATGATCCTCTAACTATATACTTAAAAGATACATGGAAAAGCTTTTGAGCTTTTCTGCCAACAATAGTCTTACTACTCTCCTTAAACCACCTTAAAAAGTCTTTTAGAAATCACTCTTATCCTTCTTTTCTTGTTTACACTTTCTTCAAACAAAAACTTGGCTCTAGTGACCTGAATAGTCATGAACATACTTTTTCTACCTATGGCAAGAAAGTTCTGAAAGGAAGAAGAACTGACACTCTACTACCTATCTATCTCATATAGAAATATCCAGAGTCTATATTGATAATAAGAGAGCTATCACGAATGTATTATATTCATTCTCTTTATCATAATGTTAGCTCTAATAGTGCTCTTTCTTGATCATTTCTGGGAAATTTTGCCTATCTCAGTTTGACCCTGAATTTCAAGTAGCACAAGGTTTTTCATGATTTAATTGGTTTAGCAGAATCACATCAGTACAAGAATGTAAACAAGCTTCCATTGGTTACACCACATATCTGAATATATTTTCTCAACCCCATAAGAACCTGGGGTCCACCATAAGTCATAAGAGTCTGGTGTAGGTGGATACAGGATACTACTTACTACTATGTCTTTGGCTCATATCAGGGAAAAGAAAAAAATACATGGTTACAGATTAGTTGGATCAACTTTTAGAACACAGAGGCCTAGTGAATATCTTTTGACTTTACTGCATCAAGGTAAAAAGGATTTACAGCAAGGTAGAATGTACTGCATTGGATCGACCTATACAGCTATATATACACCACTATCCTCAACCTTTTCTCATCTAGAGATAGAATCCCTCCCATCTTGGAAGATATAACAATCATTCAACTACACCAAGAGGAGCTTTCTTCTATCAATCTATTCATCAAATTGATTGCACTGATAACTATCCTAAAGAATTCCTCCTTTTTGTTCAGTAAGAGTAGTTCACTTCTGTATATAGTTAGAACCTGGCTGAAGAGTAATTTTATCAAATGAACATGGAAGAGTTTCCTGCAATACTGAGGCAATATTAGATAAAGTTAAATTAAGTGGTATCGATACTTGACTTGGGAGTTTACAACATCATCTAAAATGACCAACAGGCTGACATATGAATATTGCTGGAAGTTATCGCAAGATAACATGGGATACCATACCAATACTATCACTCTGAGTGTATTAACAATAAGTACATTTAGTAGAAATATTGAACAGAATGGACTCAAGCAAAAGTCTCTTCCTCCTATATGAGCTGCATAGCAATAGTCGATCAGCTATAAGTTTTTTTTTGAACTTACAAATAGCAATAGTAGTATTTGAAAACTATGGAGCACACATACATTGATCATATTTTTTTCTTTCACACTACTAGTTCAGGTTTTTGAATATATTGTAATTAGTATTAACTATTTTTAGGAGTTTTATAGTTAATTGATCCAATAGAATCAACTTCTTACATATAATTATAATTGTTAACACATCCCTCTTATTTCTTTTTTATCTTTTCCAAAAAATAAAATATTAGAGGCACTTCAAGTACACTGGCCTCTCAGAATTGTATCTGGCAGACAACAGGAATCTTTATCAATATATTTTATATTATACTATAGATAGGTTTAAAGTTCATCTGAAGTATAGCTTCTCTAAATGAATGTATTTGTCTATTACATTTTAATAAAATGGTCTGTTTTGTTTTTTATAAAAAAAAAAAAAATACTTGATATTAATAACAGGCCATAATTATTAGAATTATAAGAAAAGTGTACTTCACCTTTTAAGGAACTAACAAGTCAACTATAACAAATTAGTTGGAAGGAATATAGAAAGATTCAAAATTCAATAAGGGGTATTTAGTTTTTTTTTAATAGTAGTAGTAGTAGAAATTTAATTCAACTGGATATCTCTGAGCAACAAGTTATTTGATAAATCCATTAAAGTCGAATTTTAGGAAGTTTAATAATGTAAATAATATATAGTCCTATGTGACAATCTTTGTAATCTCTGTATTAATTTGTATATTACTTTATTAAAGTTAATAAATATGGCTGAGTTTCTATTTCAAAAATTATATATTATTTATAATATTATACTTATATTACTGTATATTATAATTCAAAACTATTTAATATATCAATCACAACTTTGTCACTTTATATTACTATTTTTCAATTTTTAAAAATATCAAAAAAGCATTCAATTTAACTTTATTAATAAAAGTTTAAAAAAAAATCATAAAAAAGCAAAAAGTACTTAAAACAATAATAAATGTAACATATTTTTTATTGATCTATAAACAGAATTTTTCTATAAATATCAAAAAAAAAAAAGTAAAAATTTAACAAATTAAGAATTCATATTTTAGTACAAAAAGAGAAATATTTCATCAAGTTGTATTATGTCTTTAAGTAACAATAAACAAAATCTGAAATTAAATGATGCAAGTTCTAAAAATAACAAATATAAAATAAATAATAATAAAAAAATAGCTAATATATTCAAAGATTATTTGACTTCAAAATACAAATTTTTTTTGAATTCTAGCAATTTTGAATAGTTATTTTATATGAATTTTATTATAGATTATAAATTATAAAATTCAATTTAATTTATTGATAGTATAACAGATGCATTGCTAAATTTATAAAATTAGTATTAATTAAAATTAGTAAAAAAAAATTTGAACTCTTTTATAAATCTTTGTATACTGGCAACTATATACTTGAATTATCAAATCAGTTAATTAGTTTTGTGATATATCAAAGATACTACAAATTGTATAGACATTATAATTTTTTAGTTTTCAAAAAAATAATTGACTATTAATTATAAAGTATATTTATTTTGAATTTCTTAATTTGATAATAAAACAAAGAAAAACTTATAATTCTCCACTATTTATATAATCAGAATTATTAAATGAAAATGTAATTAATCAGTTCAATTTGGTTTTTTTATATTCTACCATTTAATATCAATTGTTATAAATATATTAAAATCTGAATTTTGAATCTAATCTTTAGTATTAAATAAGTCTATCAAGTATCAACAAACTTTTATATAATATTTATAATTATAATATTTGAAAAACTTTTAAAGATAAAAATTTAAAATTATTTTTTAATAAAGAAATAATTGATTTATATTTGCTATTAGTATTAAATATTAATTATTTTAATTATTTAATAATAAAATATATAGTATTGGGATATACTAACCTGACTGTGGATTAAAAAAAAAAGTATATATATAGTATTAAAATCATATATATAACTATTACAAATTTGGTAAAAGAAAAAAAAAAACTCTTTTTGCTGATCCACTATTTTTCTAAAAATTTCCTTTTTTGGTAATTTTTTAGAGAAAAAGGATAATACAATCCAAGCTCAGCAAACACAGTAAAGAGAAACACAACTACATCACCCCACTTGGAGCAACACATAAAGCTTTATAAACAAGCCGCCAGGAGAAGAGTACATAATAATAATATTAGTACTTTATCCATCAACTTTTGAGGAAAAGGGAA
>CAJVPT010006256.1:0-11242 GCA_910592055.1 Acaulospora colombiana
TTATATAGTACTATCGCAGCCTTGGCAGGTTAACTTCCCATTTAGAGTGACAACAAGCCATGAGATGAAGTATTTCTATTGAACTGAATTTGGTTAACATACAGTATGTAGTTATAGCAGAAACAACATATGTACATCTCTATTTAATCCAAATAAAGTAAGGCTGAGTCAACTTGTTTAAAAAAAAAATTAATTTTAAAATATAAATAAGTTTTTATTAATTACAATTATATATTTATAATATTATTAGTAATAGAAAAAAAATTTATAAAAATTTTTTTCTTTAATTAAATATATTCCCAAGAAAAATAGTATAATATACAGTATAATATATTGACTTTTATTTCTTATTAAATTATTTATTTCAATTTTAATTGAACAAGTTTTTGAAAATATTTTTTTATTACAATCAAATAAATTTTTTTGAAATATACTTTAAAGATATAATATTTTAAAGTAAAAAAGAAGGTTTTAATCAAATAGATTTCTTTTGAGAAAAGATTATCAATTTAAATAAAACCTTTTAAAAAAGTCTTGAATTGTTTCTTTTCTTTTTTCAATTCATTAATTTAATAATTTATTGTTTTTAGCAATAGTAACAAATTATTGAAAATGATTATAAAAGATAAAAGTTATAGTATCAATCTATTAGGAAAGTTCCTTAAATCTGACTTAATGTATCTAGTTAAGACTTTATTTTGTTTAATTTCATGGACTCCTTATATTTAATTAATGCGGATTAAAAAAATCCCATTATTCAATATTTCCAAAAAAAGAAATAATTTAATCATGCTAAATTGTTTTAATTCGAAATACTGTATATTTTTTATATGGATAATTATTTTTGAAAGCAAAAAAATTATTATATACAAATTTTAATCCCTATTTTTTTGCATTTGCCTTCGAAAATAATTACTCATATTGTACAAATATTATATATTAATACCACGTTATGTACGGTAAGTTAATAAAGATATTAATACGTTATGTACAGTAAGTTAATAAAGAATTTTTGCACATACTGTATACTGTATATTATCATGGATGAAAATTCTAAAAAGATTTGTCGCCTGAACAAGTTACGTGTCGCGTCTATTATTAGCATAGCATACATTTTATTTGATAAATGAATCCCGGGAAAAAGAGCTTGATGCTCGGTCAAAAGGCTTATCTCAATAATGTTTGATAAAGAGGTTGTGATTTGATTCAGTATCTTTGAAATTTAGAATCTAATGCTATTGTGCGTATTAGTGTTACAAAAAAATAATCCGATCGCCGTGATCATCACCAACGCAGTATAAAATGGCTTACGTATCGCACTATTGAATGTTGAACTCACTCATTCAAACGACGCATGAATAATGGAGCAACAATTAATTAATATTGCTTCGATTTCCCAGAAAACGTTACAACAGGGAGGAATATTGTGCTCCAAAGCCGATGGTCTCGCAAAGGAGTGCAGGAACGACGTAGAAAGTATTGAGAAGCTGTATCCCAAACTTAGGTTCTTGTGGGGAGAATTAGAGGGGCAAATTCAGGTGATTTTTTTTTTTTATACCACATAATTGTTTTAGAGAAGGCGATCGGTACTCTTGGCTTGACTTGTCATCATTTTGTTTACATTCTTTTACATTGATCGATCAGGTTATTGACAGGTTTAGAGAATTTGCGGCAAAACAAAATGGAATTTTACAGCAATTTCATGCTGTCGGTAAAATTGATTAATTTTTCATGTTGCCCGTACATTTCAATCTCTCATTTAACGACATCACAATTAATTATGTCATCATTATACATGATATATATTATGTTGTTTATTTCGTGTATCTAAATTATAGAGCAAGGAACAGGAATTTTCAACGTTGGTCGAAAGGTTAAACTCGACATTAGAAGGATTACGTGTGAAATATGTGGACCCTGTTATCCGAGAGAACGCCATCGCAATAGAACAAATGTCCAGGGTGAATAGTAGTAATACGTTGGGCGTTGAAGAAAAGGCTTCTTTGTATGATTATGTGGAGGAACAAGGTGTTCAAGAGCTAAAGATAAAGACGCAGGAAGAAGTTGCGGTCATCAAGGTATTTTCTTATTCGTGTGTTGGTGCGCAATGCGTTATTACTTGCACTTGTTGATATATGCGTCATTCTATGTAACAGCATTGTCATAACATGAGCTCCAAGATGATTGAAAATATTGATGCTGAATTAAAAAGATTAGATGACATGCTCATGAGCAACAACATTTCACTCGAGGAATCGGGTGTAGATTTCTCTCACAAAAAATTTGACACTCTTGAACAGGTGACTCATTCCATGGCAGAGACGTTGGAATCATTGGCAAGACATTATGATCAAGCTACAACTGCATTGAAGTATGTGCGATTCCTAAAAAAAAAATTTTCGATATCTTTTGTTAAATAATTCTTTATCAATACTTAGATCATTCCAAACGCAATCTGACGCCGAATCATTGTTAGATATTTCCGGTGGGTGGTTGTGTACATTCGTGAACAAGCTAAATGATTTTTCAACATTATATATTTGTTATTATTATTAGTTCTGGAAGAAGATAATCATATAATTCCGTCCATTGTTAAAAAATTGAAGGAAGATGTTCAGTTTATTGAGTCAATCAGGTATGAAATCCCGATTATTCCAAATTCAAGTCGAAATTATTATCATTATCGCGAATAAGCTAATAACGAGTCACCATTAAATTAAAAAATAAAGCGAAGAAGTTCGTGTACGAAAACATATTTATAAGTCATCTTACGAAGATGCAAATAAACTATTCACCGAGGTAGATGGCTTCGGGAGTCATATGGAAAACTATGCGAACACAATGAAAGAATTACAAGTAAATAATTGGATTTTTTTTTTTTTTTTTTTTTGCAAACATGAATTACATATGTCATTTAAATTCATGAGATCTTAATTAAATTCATAATTAACAGGCAGATTTTGAGAGAGGTTCGGCGGTTTTGGATCGATTGCTAGAGGAGCTATTGAATTTGGATCTATGGTAAATTTCTTTTCGTCGATTTATTAAGGTCAAACATGTGTTCCAAAGTATCATTCTATAATTCTAGGTATGAAGAATTTTCAAAGGCCTACGATTACATGATAGTGGAAATAGATCGGCGTCACGGGGTTAAGGAGCAGCATAAAAAAATTGCCGAAGAATATTTGGCCAAACTAGAAAGGTTTTATCATGGTTTGTGTTCAACTTGATATGCAAGATTTACTGTTTCCCTTCATATTGAGTCATCCTTTTCTGATCGTTTGAATTTGGCGAATGATTGGTAGAGGAGGCACAGCAGAGAGATATATTTTATCAGAATCACGGAAGATATTTGCCTGTTGATTTATGCCCACCAATCCTGGTAAATATTTGTGACTTGAGAGTTCTCATTACTATCATGTTACACTATATTCTTGAGATTAATTTGGATAGCAGTTCGAACTACCATATTCTCGTGACTCTGATAATTTAGGATCCGCCCGTTAGATATGGAATTGTTCCACAAGAGGAATCAAGGCTACCAATATTATCTCCCAAGACTTTATCGGAGGTAATGAGAAACTCACGGCTATCTGTCATAAAGTCTCGGTCTCATCATTATTTTTCATAATTAATTCGTTATTATTTTTAGGCACAAGAGCATCTGCTAAGGTATCAAGGAGAAAGAAGAATTTTCTAATGACAAATTCTTTCATGTCTACTGTTACCGGACGACGAGGTACGAATGGACTTTAATTTATTAATACATTTGCCTATTATCGTCTTGTAAATATATTTAATAAGAATTCCATTGATTCGATGTATCAATGGTGCTTAACTTGATGATAATTGATATCTATTATTTGACAGTCCGCTTTTCTAAGTGTGCGTTGAGTCAACGTGCAATGTGAATTAACTTAAACTGTGTTAATCGTCAATTCAACGAAATCTGTATCGATATTAGTTGGTCGCGCTCGAAATGAACGATAGTCCATTATGATGAGCATTGATGTAAGAGATTTGGTAGATTATTTATATGCGCTGATGGTTGGTTAGCATCCCATTTTTCGCGTTAATATGGTGACATAGTCTAGGTGAAATGGCAGTGGTGAATAATGAATCCGATTGCGTGTATATTTATGTTTCAACATTTTTTTTTTCTAACAACATATGTACTTTTAACAATGTTGGAGTTTTTTAGAACTGACAACAAACAGGACATTATTGTGCAAGCGACATTTTTAGAGTAATAAAGTATTTTAGAACTCGATGTCAAGGTAACAAACTCGTGCGTAATAAAGTTGTAATGAGGCGATTGATTTAAGTTAGATTGAAGCTACGAACATATTCTAGGCTGGGTTTCACGTAATTGGATTATAAAAGAAACTGTAGCACTGAAGTGTTGTTAGTTGATAATTGGTTTAAATTTTTCTTATGTTACACCGTTAATTAGAATGAACTATTCAACCTAATAAAATAAGAGGGATCTAAATAATCTACGAATATTTTTTCACCTTAGATAAGTGTAAATTACATATTGGAAGGGATGTAGAGAGTTTCAATAAATCGGAATAAGCTACGGTTGTGAAAATATTGACAATTAGGGTAAATAATAATAATAATAATAATAATAATAATAATAATAATAATTTGAAGAAGGGGAGTCATATAGAATGAAAATGGTGTACAATTATTGATAATGGGCTGTTCTCCTTTCTTTTTTCTCCTCTCTCTTTTCATTTCTCCCTTTTTTACCTAACTAATTAATTATATATTGCAAATCTGTTTAATACTGAAAACCATTTTTAGAAATATCAAAATAACGGCTTTTGACTATCTGAAATATACTGTAGATCAAGTAAAAGCAAAATTTTCGAACCCATGCCCTTTATCACACAAAGTAATAATCCTTGTCATAATTTATAATCCATTAATTCTACCTAGTTTTAATGATATGACTCGAAATGTGCGCGAAGGCTCAATACAGTAGCTGGAATTCCTTCAATTTTATGAATTATCACGTAATCCAAAAGATTATGATTTTTCTTTACAACATTCAGTATATTTAAATTTTAGAGTTGTCATCTATAAATCCAACATTTTATTTTCAGACATAAACAAAACTTATTATGATAACACTTGATTTGTTTTGATATAAAAATTTTATTCTATTATAATAAAACTTAAATAGTCAAAAAATTAAATTTAAAATAAATTTTATACAAAAAATAAGACTTTAAGGTTATAATACGCGGCGGCTCGCAAAAGTCGAAGTTCATTTATTGTGGTTTTGTTTTTTAAATGATGGTTTAAACCTATAAAAATTATAGAATTATCTTAATAATTATATTATTTTTGATTTTATCTTCTATTTTTTAAACTTTTACTATAAAAATGCTATTTTAGATCTATTATAAATTATATAATAATTAATAAAAAAAGTTTTAAATAATGTAAAACATTAAAATACAACCGTTGAAAATAAAAACAATTATCTTGATTAATAAAGAAGATTATTCAAGTATCCTAATGTATTAATGATTAAAATTTAACATTTTTAATTAAAACACCGACTTTTTTAAGATAACTATATAAGAAATTTCAATTAAAATACCTTATCTAATTTAGAATAACGTTTCAAGTTATTATTTAATAAACTAAAAAAAAATCTTGGAATTTCTATATATTTATATTGAATATTAAAATCTCAACTCAAATTTAAATATATTATATTTATAAAAATTATTAATAAAATATTTATAAATTATAATTAAATAGTAAAAATTCTAAAATAAATTTTTTAAAATACAAAAATTATCATCTAAAATAAATTCTTCTTAATATTAATAAAAAATAAAAACATTATATTTTTTATAAGTTTATATTTTAAATATTTTATAATACAATTATGCAATTAATAAAACTATTAAAAAAAACTCTTTCTGCTAATCCCTTTTTTTTTAAAATTTCTTTTTTTAATAATTTTCTTGAAAAAGAGAAGCCAGCTTAAAAAACACCTTATTTCTCAAAGATTCAAGATTTATTAACAACCTAGAATATTCAACCATTCCCCCAAGAGATCATTTTATTGATTAAAAGAAGTTTTGTCAGTACAGCATTATAATAGCTTTACTTTACAAGGGAAGGAAAACACATTTACAAGCTGATTCACAGTAAGCTTAGGAGAGCCCAATGTCAACATCCCAAACTTCTAATCAGGCCAATGTTGATTTACACCTTTCTAGGCACTAGAAGGAACTTTACAAACAATAGTTCCTATCGATAAATCAGGAAAAACCCAAAGTTTATAAAACCCAGAAAAACATTAAAGACTCCTAAGGACTAAACAGTAGAGTATTCTGATTCTATACATATCTGTCTAAATATTAAACCAAGTTACGTGAATGCGTACATGTTAAACAATTCAATATTATACTAACATAGCAAAGTTTATCAAGTGTCTACATATAAATGACCTATTTTTCATAATAACGAAAATAAACATTAAATCTGATAAATAAACAAAACTAAACAGAAAGAATCAATAACTCATTAAAGTAATTAAGACATCAAACAAGTCAACAAACAATTAACCATACATACCTTGCTAAATATAAATGAGTAAACAAATTAAAGAAAAACAAAACAATGAATCAACATTTTATTCTCCTTTACACGTAACCAATATAACAAAGAAATGAAGAATTATGCAAATTGCTAAGAAAAGAGAGCTACACATCCTCGATACAATAGTCAGAATAGCTGAAAAACATGATCAAAGGAAAGAAACATGGGCTATCCAAATCATCTTCAATACTCTCACTACACAAAACAAATTTAATTAGATACCAAGACCAACAGAATACTTAATACTTAATAGTATTCTCACAAAAATTTTAATTGTAGATTCAACTACATTTATTAAAGTAGAGGTCCTTAAAACAAATATCCTATACTTGTGGACACAAGGTCAAAAAAGAGAAGAAGACCTTATGGCATCCTTCTTGGAAGAAAAAATCAGACTTCAACTTTAGATGAGAACATCACCTGAAATAAGAATATGGAAGTTCAATCAACAATTGATATTGAAATTTTAAATAACATCGAAGTTGAAATAGATGATAAAGATATGGAGAAAAAACTAGAGAAAGAACTTGAAATACTAAACATCCAGAAAAGAGTTGAAGGAAAAAACATAATAGAACAAATCTCTTACAATACACAAAACAGATCCAAGTCATTCAGTTTAATCTATTTCATATCACCAAGAAAGAAGAATTCAAGATTGAAATCTTTACCTCCAGAATATCAATAGATACAGAAAAAGAACATTTAGCCTATTTTCAAGGTGCCTTGAGTCTACCTAAAGATATACTACCATTCAAAAAAGACTTTCTCAATGGTAACACCTGGACAATTTTTACCTTTAAAGAAATTAAAGATGCCTTACAATGTATAGAGAAGATTAATAAGAAAGAAGGAGAAAACTTTATCTTGATACCTATACAGATAGAGAAATGGGAAGCTTCATATTCACTATCAGAAAGGAAATTCTTTAAACAAAAGATAGCAGAAGAAGAAAACAAGACAGTGGTTATCATATTGATAGATCTTGATCACTGTTATATACGTCAAGAAATTAAGGCTGCCTTATAAAAATATGGAAAGGTTTCAAGTATTTATATTTATAACCACTCTCGCTCTCAAAGAAGAATCAAAGTACAGCTCATTTCAAATTGCAAGACTTGGAAAATAGATGGTTAATTCATATCAAAGTAGATACCTTCAGGGCAATTTTCACTCAACATAAACCAGACAACTATAAAGTTGCTGCTATTCTCAAAAACTATAATAGCCAATCCTTACGACTATATGGTATACACAATATCTTTACAAGTCTTATAGCAAGGGCAATGCAACATACAGAAACCAAAATATTTTACATATCAAGAAACTCTTTTACTTTAAAATAAAGAGGATATGCAATAGTCTGTTTCACAATAGCAGAAGATTTGCACAAGGCCCTGAGATAACAAATATCTATACATGGTCACAAACTTAGCTGAAATACTAAAGAGCACTTTAGGAAGGATACAATACATGACAAAGAAGTGACCAAAACAGAGAGTAGTAATTATAGCAAAGAGAAAGTTTACCTTGAAACAACATATATTGAACTGCATTCAGGACAACTAGATCAAACTAATATCAGAAGTAACAATAGAACAAACTGGCCTATAATATTCAAGAATGATTAAAAAACTGAAAGCAACTCTAATAAAAAGATAGACCTGGGAAAAAAAGCAAAAGGAAAAAGACATAACTTTCAAGGCAGCAAATACATAACTGGGATATCAAACACTCCTATATGCTTCACTATTGGTAGGAATGAAAGCTAATCAATCATAGTAACAGAAAAAGAAGTTTATATAATAGGTCATAAAGTCCTATCTGGAAAGTGAAAGCGATCAAGATCCCCTATGCTAGATTTTAAATAATCTCAAGCAATTAAAGTTAACTTAGGTGAATTCGTGGCATATTAATTCTCTTTTATGGAGTAAAAATAAGCTGCCTGGTGGATTTAGGTCCTAGGAAGTGTCATGACATAGTAGAGAATTTAATATAGTGTAAATTGCCACATCTCCTCATTATTTTCAAAATTTTGTTTTTGTAAGTAGAAAATCTACACTAGACAGTCATATAATTATCTTATCCTGGTTGGGTGAGATATAAATAGTTAGCTCTTTGTACTATTCATTGATCTGTAAATCCTTAGACAGTACAGGTAATTATTCATCTCGATTGTTCCGAGATTTTCTTCTTACCTAAATAAAACCCTCATCACCATGACACAAGGATAAGCTAGTATTTAAAAAAAAAAAATTATTTACAGTAAATGACTTTAAATTATAAATTAAATAAAAAGTTTATTTTTATAATAAAAAATTTTTTTATTTTAATTTGATTAAATAATAAAACTTTTATTATTTAATATAAATTAATATTATAATTTTTAAATATAGTAATTAATAAATTATTAAATATTATAATTATATTATATATTAATATAAAAAATAGAATCTTTTTTATTTTATAAATATATAAAAAAAACTCTTTCTACTAATTCTTTAATTATACATAAAATAGATATTCACAAGAAGGTTTTACACTTTTTGCTAATAAAGTTTTAATAATTTCCTTAAAACAACTTGAAATATGATTTCAAGAATTATTTTTATTTTTTATTTTTTGTTTATAAACCTTTTCACTTAAAAACTTGACTTCTAGTATTTAAGAAAAGTCAAATATTACCTTTGATACTAATGGCAAAAAAGTTTCAAAAGAAGAAGAACTAATTGTAAAGTATTTGAAAATCTGTTTAATCTTTGAAATAGGAGGTTTATAAAGATTTTCTGCAGTAAAAAAAAACTTATTTTCTTCTTTTTTAACTGTTTGGTCCTCTTGGAGCTTTCACTTTTATGGTTTTTTAAAAAATTATATCTACTTTAGTTTGATTCTGAATTTTGAATAACATAAATTCTTATTAAATATAATTGATTGACATGAAATATGATAGTTTTTAAAATATAAACAAGCTCATATTGGTTACATTTAATATTAAATGATATTATTGATAATTAAAAAGAATATGTTAGAAATGTTTGTTTCTAAAAATTCAAGTTCCTTAATAAAGACTTTCATAATATCAAAAGATTAAGTAATGAATAATATAGATTGCAAACTTATATTTCTTATCTAAGTAGTTCAGGTAATAATAAAGCTTTAATAAAAAAAAACTGAAGTTTAAATGCTTTCCTTGGGGTATCCCAATTCAGTACTTACTTAAATAAAAGATCAGTTGGATTAATTTGTTTGATACCACAAGTAATAAAAAACAAGATTTCTTTTGAGATTTAAGTAAAGCAAAAAAATTATTCCAATCAAGCAAATCTTATTTGAGAAGAGATTGTTTTTATTTTTAGACTTTTTTGATAAGTTTTAAATTGTTTCTTTTTCTTAATTATTTTTTTTTTAACTTAGCAAAATTAATTGATTTTTGGGTTAATTAACAATAACAAACTGTTAATAATAATCTTGGTAAATATAAATTATTATCAATTTATCAAGAAAATATAATATTATTATCAAAATCTGATTTAAAATATTATATATGAAGATGAGTTAGTTACTTTATGAAAGTCTATAAACTATTGTAAATTTTATTTTAATTTCTCAATAAAAACAAGCCATTATGTTATAATTATAAATTAAAAAGCAGTAAGCAATTCTATTCTAGACAAAGAAAGTACTCAAAAGAAATATCGATCAATATCCCCTTCAGCATTACATATACAATATCTGATAGAACAAGGCTTTGTTGACACTTACAGAGAACATAATCTCTCACGCAAAGAGTACACCTGGCACAACCTCCAAAACAGCAGTAGAATAGATCAAATATGGATGCTACCCTCGAATATATGGCAATCCAGAGAAGCATACATTATAGATAATATCAGAGACCTAACTCATAGCGATCATACTGGCATGTTAACTGAAGTAGAAGTATGGCAACTTGACAAACCAGCTAGCAAACCCAAATGCACTCCCAATCAGAGATTTAATTGGAAAAATACTAGCAAGGAACTTTGGGATAAATTTGCCACACAGATGGAGGAGGATGTTATACACCTAGATGAATTATCAGATATCTCAGACATTAATCAACTATAGAATAAGTTCACACACATAATACATTGAGCTGCAAAGAAACACATCCCCAAACACAAGCCACACAGAAAACCCAGAATCCAAGAACAACAAAAAGACACCTTTCAGAGAATCGCGAAGCTTCACAATATCATTCAACAGATGCACACACTAAAGCAAGGCTTATCAGACGACATTCAAATCGAGATACTACAAGCAATCAATAATATCTCAACAGTGCTATTCCAGGAACTGACTAATCAACAACTTAATCTCCCCTCATGACTATATAACTAACTGAATAAAAACTACTCAAAATTTCAGCAGAAAACTCAAAATAGCAACTAGATGGCTCACCGATCACAGAAAAAGCAAATGATAAAACAATTTTCTATTAGACGCCAGGCCATGCTAGCAAACCAAAAGAAAGCAATGATTAATAGTATTCTCGACCGCCACACAAGATCAATTATACTGGATAGAGTGATTATTCAAGATGACAACAAGATTGAAATCATAACAGATCCCCAAA